>PVIW01012449.1:0-32073 GCA_004026585.1 Noctilio leporinus
TGATTGGATCAAAAAACTTTGGTACATTTACACAATGGAATTCTATATAGCAGAAAGAAAGAAGGAACTTGTACCCTTTGCAACAACATGGATGGAACTGGAGAGTATTATGCTTAGTGAAATAAGCCAGTCAGTGAAGGACAAATATCATATGATCTCACCCATTATGGGACAATAATGAGCAAAACTAACAACAAGCGAAACAGAACCAAGTATATGAATACAAGGAATAGGCCTTCAGTGGTCAGGGAGAATGGGGTTGCGGGGAGGGGGGAGGTAGAGGCAAAGAAGGGGAGGAGCTTAGACAAGAACCTAGTATAAAGGAACCATGGACATGGACAACAGGTGGGATTGACTTTGGGGGGAATGGGTGGGTGGGGAGGGGGACAGAGGGGAGTAAAAAGGGGATGGATGTAATACAACAACAATAAAATTAAAAAAATAAAAAGAAAAGAAAAAAAAATCTCTACCCCAAAATTCGAAAAATCCACTTCCTTTCTGACTAGGAAGTCCAGCAAAGGACAGGAATCCTACTACTCTAGGCAAGTGGAGACAAGAATCAAGTTAGGCTACACTGGCAAATTCTTCTTAGGGAGAAAAAGCAACTATATTCAGAGAACTGCTATCAGAGGCCAGGAGGAAAACACCAGTACCCAGAGGCATTATAGGCTGCACAAAGAAAAAATACACATTCCCTTTCTGCAGTCCTAGAGACTCTAGGAAAAACCAGAGGGCAACATATATAAGAATGCCTTCCTCCATACAATCTCTCTCTCCCATGCTTCCAGAGCCCCTGGAGGTCAAGAGGGTCTTACTGGGGTCAGCAGAGTATCAACTGCCTCCCTCTGTCAACTGCAGTTTCCTGTGGAGGACGGTAAGACTGAGTGAGCATCTGACAGTGCCTTCAGTCCCTGGAGGAACTTCATAGATTCTTCATTAGCATGGAAGAACTGCCTGCCTACCTGTTAAAAGAACTTTTTGTTTATGGTAACAGATGGGGCAGTGCTAATGGGTTGCCTTTAACTAGGGTGCAGGAAGTTCAAGCTCACTGTAAAGGGAATTAGTTTCAAAGCTAAGTGGGTCTGCTCACTCAATGGAAGCCTTGGTAGGAAGCTGAGGCCACAATACTCCAGAAGCAGCAATGCTCAACCAATGCCAGATTCTCTAATGAGCCTACAGCACGAAAGGCCAGGCCAGCTTGGACCATCCCCCAGTTCTCTTCTTCTTCCCAATCCAACTCCCAAGGAAGAGTCCCCAGTCCTGGAGAACTTCTCTCTCATTCAATCTGATCTGCTGGTAAACAACATCCCTCTATGAGGTCTGGCCAGGGCCCACCTGTGGACATATGATCCTGACAGATCATCTTCAAAACAACAGAGACACCTATCTGAGGTTTAAGTGGAGGCCTCAAGGCCAACTACTTAGAAGGCCTGATGACTACTAGGAAGGAAAAGTCAAAGACAACTCAACTCTTCAGGAACCCTTGCTACTAAGAACCATCTCTCACAAATGGGTGGAGCCAACAGCATTATACCTTCTCTAGGGCCCTTTGCTTCTAAATGTGGAGAATTGAGCAATTGCAAATACAGCTTGTAAATGATTGAAGTACATATTTAGGAAGAAGACATGTTCTGTTCTGGACATTCTCATCTGGAGGTAGCTAAAGGCATCAGGAGAGACATGTTCAAGAAGCACACAGAAATGCAAAGCCCTGAACAGAAGTCGGGTCAAACACAGATGGGGCGGGGGCTAGTATTTGAGAGAGAATGAAGAACAGATATCCAACTGTCCACCTGCACCCATTCTTCTCTTCCTCCAGTTTAATAGTGTATTGGGGGGCACTTAGCTAGACTACATTTCCTAAGCAACCTGTAGCTATGTGTGGCCATGTTACTGCCTATTTGCAATAGATTATGGACAGAAATGACATCCAGACCTTGGCCTTAAATGACTGAATGGGTGTGCACCCACCTGGCTTCTTCTCTTTCCCATGGGCTGGGAACCAAGAGAAGAGCAACCACCTTGAATGCAAAGGTACTGAGGCTAACAGAGCTCCCCTCCTGCTCTGAACTACCCACCTACTTCTAGATAGTTACATGAAAGAGGAATGGATGTAGCTGGGGGCCTCTGTTACAGCTGCTCAATCTGCCCTGATGCTAAAATCATGAGTGATAGTATACCCATTTGGGAGTGGATAAAGGCCAGGGGAACAGAAATGGCTCATTCTCCTAATTAGTAAAAGGCACCTGGTTCTACCCAAAAGAGTCCCAGAGTCATGCACAGCCCTCCCTTCCTCCTCATCCCACATACTCACATTTGTCTACTCTTTCTCTGTGCAATTCTCCCTATCCACTTGGTCACTGTTCTTTGTCTGGGTCACCGTAACACCTCACCAGGACTCCTGGGTGGTTTCCCTGCCTCCATTCTTATCCATTCTAAGTGACCCTGTCCAGAACCTTTGTGAAAACCTTTCAAAGGCTCCTTCCTGGATTTGATCCAACTCTCACTTTCCATGCTTACCCCCTTGTATACACAGTAGTTGCCTGCAATTGCTCTCACTGAGCTCCCTCCTTCCCCAATGCCCATAGCCACGTTCTTCCTTCTGATTGTGGGATTCTTCTCCCAGTTCCTTGTTTAATTTCATTTTTCTGCTAGGTCTTACTTGGATCAAATGTCTGTTCTTTAGAGAAGCCCTTGCTGACCTCCATCTAAAGTAGGCCCCTACTGTTCCTCTCTTTCTAAATACCTTGTTCTTTAACAGCATAATACTTATCTAAGTTTGGAAATCAATAAATATTTATTTGTTTAATGTCTGTGTCTCCCACTGGGCCAGACTCCAGCATGGCCAGAACATGTCACTTATGTGTATTGGCAACTGTGCCCCTTGGTAAACATGTGCTGAATGCATAAAGCATGCAGAAAGGAGGTGCAGAAACTGACAAAAATGAGAGTTTAAAGACAAGATAGCTCCTTAGTGTCAAATACCCCATGAAGGAAACATGAAGAAGAAAAGTCATCAGATCTGATGGAAAGAAGAAGGTGGTGGTTTCTGAGAACAAAGTATTAATGGAATCAATGGCTAAATTATAGTAAGTTTGAGAAGTGAGATTATGATTTTACCACTATGATTTCAAAACACTACAGTAAAGGGAAAGGAAGATCCAGGTTGCAAGTAGAGAAGCTAGTGGAAAATGGGCACTGGTTTCAGACAGGGAGGAACTGAGTGTGGGGATCAGAAAGGAAAGAAAGCAAGCTTCCAAGTGAACAGGAAGGACAGGACCCAAGCTGGCAGCAGATAAGGTACCCTTTAAGAAGATGAAGAAAAGACAGGGGCAAGGCAAGGACAGAGAAAGCTGAATTAAAGCTAAATAAGTCAGTATAGAGAGGGCAGGGAGGGAGTGGGAAATGCTACAGGAGCTAGCTGGAAAGGAGTGACAGGAGGGATGAGCCAGAAGCAGGGAGGATGACCCTTAAGCCTAGTGTGTACCTTCCCCTGTGGCCCTCTGGAGCCTAGGCACACATGCAGAGAAAGCAAATGGTAGGGTTAACTAGGGCTGAAATCTGGCAATGTGGGGTGGATGAAGGACACGAGAATGAAGGGAAGGAGGGAAGGAAAAGAAGGTGCTGTCTATAATTAGCTGCCAGGACAGTTTCTGCAGGACAAAGAGGAGCCTGGGGTCAGGAGACCTGAAGAGGGTAAAGATAAGCATTCAGAGGGAGGAAGGAGAAGAGTTTAAAAAGGTTTCTGGGCTCTGGCTGGTGGCACAGTGGACAAGGCGCCCGCCTGCCACCCCAAAGGTTGCTGATTCAATTTCCCAGTCAGGGCACGTGACCAGGTTGCAAGCCAAGTCTCCAGCCAGGTCTGTGGCTGGAGGCAGGTGAAAGGCAACCATACATTGATGTTTTTCTCTCTCTCTGCCTCTCTCCCTTTCCCTCTCTCTAAAAACAATAAATAAAACATTAGAAAAAAAAAGGTTTCTGATTTAAGATGTACCAATAGAACAACAGTCATATTAAAGGAGAGACTGAGGAACACAATCCAGAAACTGATGGCAAGGAATGTTTTTTAGCTTTAGGGATCAGTAAGAAAATGTTTAATGATTTTTGTTGAAGACCTATTACAATGCAGGCATTTTCCTAGATGCTAAAATATTACCTCATTTAAACTCATACTAAATCTATGGCCTGTGTGCATTTTTTTACTTCTACTTTACAACTGAAGATACATGAAGATATTAACAGGGTAATCAGTATACAGTAGCAAGCACAAGCTTCTCTACAACACCTATAGGACTGCCCTTGACCACATCAAGGCCCAGATATTCTGAGTAAATCACTCTTCTCTTAGGTTTTAGACTTCAATCAGAAAAACTGAGGGCATCATTAGCAGCTCAAGGAAGAATAAGGAAATGATATGAAGGGGAAAAAAGAAAATGGCTCCAAAGCTTCAAACAGCTCAAAAGAGAAGCCGTTGGTCCCAGCAGCCCTATGCAGTCATGAAGGGGCTTCTCCTTGGGTTGGGATCAGGATAAGAAACTCAAGGCGAAACAACCAAGACTAAGGTGAAGGTTCTCATTGTCTCCCTGGGCCACCTTGAGAACCCTATGGGACCCCCTCCCAAGGCCAGCCAGGTCCTGCTGTCAGTGCCAGCAGAGTATGCTCAAGCAGCAGTGATTTAAATAAAAATCCTGATGCAGCAAAACCCATTGCTCGGGAGCAAAGATTTAGGAAGTACTCCATAGAATCAAGAAGGGGGAAAGAAAAAAAAAGGGGGCAGGAGTGGGGGAATGAAACCTGCCACAAACCCAATTTCCTAAAATTAACAGTCTTACTCATTTCTCATCAAAAACCTCTTCAGAAGAGGTTAGGCACACAATATGCGTCGAAAGCACCAGCCTTCCCAACTGCTTAAAATTCCACATGTGTGCTCTGGCTACGCATTTCTATTAATGTCCAGGGCATGTCAGCATGAAGATAAGGTGCTGACATCATATCCAACCAGTCAACTAGAGAATAGGCCCCATATTTCACATGGTCTGACATTTGGGAACCCCAGGAACAGACTCTCTTCAGCAAAGCCTGCCCTGCACTCACTCACTACTGCATGGCCTGCAAGGGCGGAAGTGCAGAGGAGAGGAATGGGGGCCACAGCAGAGCAAACAGCTGGGGCTGTGAAAAAACTAATAGCTACACAGAAAAAGGAAAAATATCCACATAGGGCTATGTGCTAAGGAAGGGTATGAGCAAGGGCAGAGTGTGCATAGAAACAGGAGAATGGGTGGCTAACTGCTCTGCAGCTGGGCAAGGATAATGTGGGGTGGGGGGTGGGTAGGGAGGAGCCAATGAGGTTCAGAGAATCCCTACATGGAGACTCCCTCACAACACCTAGTCAGAGGCATCAGAACTCTGCTGCTTGAGTGTGAATCGCCCAAAGGCCTTGCACACAGAGCTACTCTGCTGGGCACTCCTCCTTAGCTGCTACCCCAACCCCAACCACTCTTACTGGCAAAAAGGAAAGCACCAGAATCCTCCAAAGAAATTCTGCTGGATTCAGCAAGACAAGGAAGAAGGAATTGCTGCCAATTGGGGTATCCTGACTCCACTAAGAATGCTCGCAAGTGGCCTCTCCTCTAAATCTCACAAGAGCCCAGGACTCACAAAAGCACTCCAGTCTGGGACTCGAGGAAAACGCAAACCAGGAAAGTGCAGGCATTGGAGTAGCAGCACCTCCTTTCCTAGCTCAAATTAACCTTGGGAATCAGGAGATAATGCCCAGCAGAATTTGGATAATCTGCTTCAGGATAAAGGTTCACAAGGTAGAGAGGGATGTGCTGTAGGTAGTGTTGATAATGATACTGACTCAGGTGAAGGAGAGCTGGGACTCAGTAACAGCCATAACACCTGCCCTCTGAGTCTTGTTCCTTGTTCCACCAAGGTGGAAAATCAGTCCCCTCTTCTATCATTCAGATGTAGATTAGTTCCTGTTTAGCTTCTCTTCCTCTGCATTTTGTGGGAGTTAGCATAATGACCAGGAAAGAATGAACTGGCTGCCTTCCATCTGCCAGACAGCATGCTGCATATTCTTCTTACATCATGTCACAAAGCATCTTGACAACTAGATGTTTGCCATTTGGCACATTAGGAAACTGAGGCTCACAGCGGTTAAGTATTGTGTTCCATATCACAAGGACAATACTTGGTGAATATGAGTCCAGATCTAACAAGTCTCAAAGCAGAGCTCTCTGCTGCCATGCTACAGAAAGTGCTGCTTGCCAGCATCCAGCCCTTCTTCATTAATAACACAACCCTAATTATTTGCAGTGGGTCAAGTGCCCAGGTAAAATTACTCACTATCCTCCTTCAGCCAGAGGTGCCCTGTGACACAGTTCTGCTAATGAAAGTCCCTGGGGAAGGTGTTACTCCCATATAAACAGCAAAGCTTCACTAAGAAAAGGCTTTTGGACCTTTCTGCTTCCAGACTAAAAGACTGACATAATGTCTGGGGGCACAGTAGCCATCCTGAAGCCCTGAGAAGAGTCACACTGAGGATGGCAGGTCAAAAGGAAAGAAGGACAACAATGGATCCGTCCAGATGCACCTAGCTACCATACCTGCCTGGGCTGTCTGCCCCAGACTTCTTATTTTCATAAGAGAAACGACCCCCCACTGTTTCAGCCACTATCACCTGGTCTTCCATTATAGCCAAAACTGCTCCTGACTGGCACACATGTTGCTCTCAGAGCAATGATCTTGGTACTCAGACTCGGGAGGTGGGGACCTGGCCCAGCCATTGAATGGACACAGGAGTAAAAGGCAATAATTTGAGACTTTTATCCTGTCCCACTTTTCAATAATTCCTTTTCAATTTCTTTACCGTGCCAATAGCCAGCAATGGCATCTAACCAAGAAGGAAAATAAATTCTGCTTAACCAACAAATCTAAAGCATTTTTTTTTTGCAAAAAAAGAAAAGGCAGACTGATAGTTCCCCAAAGACTACGTGAATAGACCACAGAAACTGACTTAAATAAACCATGACCCTCTCCTGTCCCCAGCCCTACTAATATCCTAAAGGCATGCATGGAAGTAGGCAGGCACCAGCACAACTTCACTCCAACAAAACAGAAAAGAGAAATATACTGCTGCCAAGATCACCTAGGGCTTTAGGGTGAGCCCCACTTTCTCCCCAGGCATGAAGAGAGTGGCAGGGTGGTGAACAACACTACAGGAGAGGAAGGGAACAGGTGCAGAGTGGGCACGAGAAGCAGGTACTAACTGGATGGCCTGCATCCTTTCAAAGGCAGGACTGCCAGCACACTGTCCACCTTGAGCTGGAAGGAGGGTCCCAGTTCTGATTAGGTTTCCCAACAATTATAGGCTTCCACACAGCTGTGCAAGACCTACTCAAACACAAAAGCCCCAAATTCTCAAAAGCTGTAGGTCAGTAAGGTGCCACCTGCTACTTCGATGCCTGTCAGCTGGCTCAGGTCACCCCGCTTTGCTGGTAGGTTTTTGCACAGAAGTCTGCAGCTCAGATCCTTTGGGACCCATCAGGCACACAGAGGCCAAGAAGCCTGGCTGACATCAGCAGTTGAGTCCCTGAAGAGGGTTAAGTGAAAAAGCTTCTTTCATAGTTCTCTCCAGATCCCAGTCCTAGCTGTCAGCTTAAGCTTATCCCTGGTGCTAACAGACATTTTGGTAGAAATGCAATCTGCTAATTAGAAGCAAAGACACCAGGAATGGAACTGCAATCAACCATTTGCCTAACAAAGTTAGCAGCTAATGAGGATTTCCAGCTTTGTCAGCACGTAGCACAGGTCACCTAAGCTAGCATCAGAGCCAGGGAAGGGAAAAAGAAAGGCATCTGCAGGTCTGTGAGGCGGCAAAGGGAAGAAGATTGTACAAATCCTAATCAGTGCAAGCTGAGACACCCACTTAGAATTACAGCTTAACTAAAAGAATACTAAATGCACACCTTACATTACCCCAAAGTGTTCGGAATCTCCCTTCCCATCTCACAGCCATTCTGAACTGGTCAGCTGTGGACCAGCAGGTCCCTGCATTTTAATCTGAGAAGTCCACCAAGCAACAGCTTTCCTTAAAGAGGAGTCCACAAGTTTTCCACTTTCTACTAGGATTTAAACATCTGGAGACCACTATTCACCTCCTCCTTGCTCCACTAGTAATCCTGTCCCCATCCCACTACCCATCTTCTCACCCTAGTTTCTTCTCTGCATCCTTACTACCAGGGTGACCACCACCTTCCTTGTGGTGCACAAAACAAAATGCATAGAACAGCTGGCAGAAAGGCAGGACTTCTTTTTCACCCCAAACCGCCCCCCCTCCCCCCATCACAATTCACTTAATGAGATGCATGAAAAACAAGACCACTTCTCAGGGATAATACAGGACTGTAACGCACAGGTCTGTTGGGCCTACCTGGGGCCACATCCCCATGATAAGAGACACGACTAGATCATAACAACCCTCCCATGCTCCAGCTGGCTCATGAGTCCAATGTGCTTTGTGAAAGCTTCTTGTGTCTGTAACATACCTCCAGCATTACAGAGGTTGCTGCTGCAAGGAACAAGAATCTGGGCTCTTACATAAGCCAAGTTATTACTGGGAGTCTGATAGGTGCCACTTGGCATCCCCCATGTCCCATGACCATTACCACCTGGCCTCTGGCAATATTTTCTTTAGTTCAGTTCTCTAAAATGCTGAGTCCAGCTCACCTGGACCCCTTCCAGGGCATGGTACAAGTAGATGACTGATCCTCTTCCCTATCTATCCTCAATAAAGAAAAGAGCTCCTGTTTTCCTCTGAGGCTGAGAAGTCTGACAAAGGCCTCCAGGTCATCAGCAAGCTGTGTCAGGGACAGGGCCATTAGTTATATGATGGACATGTTAAACAGCAGAGTCCCTGCCTGGGGAGCCACAATATGAGTGGGAACACTCCATATCCCTTAGTGGTCCAGACAGCAAAATGGCCATGAGTCCCTCTGGTGTCACTGGCTCCCACTGTCAGCCCAAGAGCCAGCTCTGGGCCTGTGGTACCAGCATTACACGGGAGCTGTTAAAAGCAGATTCCAGGGCCATGGCAACAAAGCATCTAGCCCAGCTGTTTCCAGAGTGAGAGTCAACTGTATGTATTTTTAACCAAATTTCCGGGAGATTCTGATGGACATCAGGCTAAGAAGCTGGGCAGAGATGCACAAAGAGGAAAGTGAAGTTGGTAAGACAATTGGCAGCAGCCAAGCCACCCAAGAGCCCTCATCCTACACCTGTAATACACATCTGGGAAGCCCCAAGGCCTCTGCTCACAAGGAAGGTGTTTCTGTGAGCCCTTGCTCCTCTTTTCAGACAACTGGTCAGAAGACCACATGGCTGTTTTGTTCTAAGAATCTGTCCACATCAACTCTGTCTGTGGTCCACAAGTGAAGGAGAAAAAGAGAGTAAATTATAACACGGTCAACAATGTTAAACCATGTCTACCCCCATTCCACAGAGAAGGAAACCATGTAGCAGTGTGAAAGGCTCTCAGTGACAGGCACTTGGAAGCAGTGCTCTCTCCATCTCACTTCCCAGAACAATATGCCCACTTCCTCTAGCACCTGGATGGCAGCATTTAAGTCACCTGCTCCCTTGGTTAATCCTCATGACCACCCACAAGGCATCACAATCCTGTCCTCATACACTAAGGGTCACCCCTAGACTTACTGCCAGGCTCATATCCAGTGACTGGATACCGTGTCTGATTTTTATACCCTCCCTCCAACCCCAACTTGTATAAAATATATGAGAAATAAAACCAAAGCTCTTTTTTTTTTTTTTGATGTGTAATAAGTTAAAAATACAGTTGAACCAGTTTTCATACAAGCCTATAAGTAGTTTTCCTTTCTCCAAAGCCAATTATTTTAATGTTGACCTTAATAAAGAAATTAGGAACCCAGGAAGCCTCACAATGCCCCCTTCTAATTATTCTACCCCTCTAAAATAATGAAATGTACACACCCCTGCTCTTTTAGCGAACATGACTGCAAATGGGGCACAGTGATGGTCAGCTGCATGGTACATTCCTTTATACCTGATTCTGGGAAAGCTCACTTGTCCTATGGAAAGGCTGATCCTACACATTAGTGGCCATATGTAAACATTTAGGGAGTGAAAGCAGTCACATTAACTTGTCCTTTTCATTTTCTTTGGTGAGTGAAGAATGTCTCAAAGTTATGACAATAAAAGGAAAGAGTGAAATAAATTTGGTATTTGTTATGAGAATCTTCTTTATTGATACTGTTTAAAAGACTTAGGTGTGGGGCAGAACTGAATGAGCATCGTCCATGAACACGCCCAAGGCACAGGTGCACAGGTGCTGGCATCTGAGTCAGGCAAGAGCTGGCAAGAAGCCTCATGGTAGTTCAGGCCCTACACCAAGTACCACAGAGCACTGCTTGCAGCTACATGAGGTACAAGGAAGCATCCTGGGACAGATAAGCAGGGCCTCCAAAAAGTCTGATAGGAGAGCAGGAGAGCATAGATAAACCCTGCAGTGATCAGATTCTCACTTAGCCTGCTAAACAGGTTGTGGTTCCACCCTCACAGGCCTGAAGCCAAAGCAACAACAGAGCTCACATCTACACCATGCTCAACTATAGACTAGATTTACTAGTCCACCCACACTAATGGCCTGTCCCAGAAGAAGAGTGGCATTTCTGGCCATAAACACTATTTACCTGATTCTATTGTTCTGCCTATGATGTCCAGTGCAAATAAAAAATTACAAGGCACATGAAGCTGTGGAAAATGGGACCTGTTATCGAGAGAAAATAGTCTATTAAATCAAAGCCAGAGATGATCCCAGATGTTGGAATTTTCAGATAAAGATTTCAGAATAACTGTGATAAATATGGAAAAGGTGGTTAATATGTATAAATAATAAGGAATGCCAGTAGAAAAGCAGAAACCATAAAAAATGCCAAGTGTAAAAAAAAACAGGACTTAAAATGGAAGCTCATGACCCTTCACAAAAAGCCCACCATTCTGTCTCCAGAAAAAAATCTTTCATTTTACAGATCAGGAGACTGAGGCTGATGGATATCACCATTATAAAACTCACAGGAATGAAAACCAGTGAGAAACTGACACTACTGCCCACCCCTCCAGCTCCTTGAGGCATCTGGTTCCTCAGAGACTTAAAAAATTACAACCTCCAACTGCCCTAGCTGGTGGCAGAGTGGATAATACACCAGCCTGTGAACCCAAAGGTCGCTGGTTCGATTCCCAGCCAGGGCACATAACCAGGTTGCAAAGCCAGGTCTCCAGCTAGGTCTGTGGCTGGAGGCAGGTGAAAGGCAACCATACATTGATGTTTCTCTCTCCCTCTCTTCCTATCTCCCTTCCCCTCTCTCTGAAAAATAATAAATAAAATATTTTTTAAAAAATTAAAATCTCCAGAACTGCATTGTCCAGTCCAGGGGTCAGCAAACTACAACCCACAAATGGAATCTAACTTACAGCCTCTTTTCATATAATCTCTGAGCTAAGAATGGTTTTAACATTTTTTAGAAACAATAAAGAACATGTGACAGAGGTCATCTGTGGTCTGCAAAACCTGAAATATTAACTCTCTGGCTTCTTACAGAGAAAATTTGTCAATTGCTGATCTAATCTAGGAAAAATAAATAAAAACTCAGCAAGATTTAAGGGAACAAAGAAAGGGACTAGGATGTCATATTCTCTTTTTTTCCTGATTATGCATTTTACCAGCTTTCGAAATACTTGCAAGTAGCTCTCCAAAGGAATTCAAGATCTCTATCTGTAGCTCCAACTGGAGGAAGCATAAGGACAAAGCCACCAGAGTTCCCAGGCCTAAGTCACCAAAGACCCACTCTCTGCCTATTCCACACACATTAAATGCTAAGTCACCAAGTCTCTGACTACTGGTTATATAAACTGCTTTCTAGTTGACTCCAAGATATCATACTGAAAGGGTTTTTGTTGTTGTTCTGCTTTGCTTTATTGTTGGAAAAGGTCAGGTCTGTGAGCTATCTATTCTAGGAAAATCTGAAATGGGTACCTATTTGCACCTATTCCACCTATTTGCAATGGAGCACTGCAATGAGGCCTCAAGGAGTCAACAGAAGACTCTATACAAAGTCTCCTAAGTAGAAGACGCCACCGCACAACCTCAATCACTTGAAATTTGGCATTCCATAACTAACTGCTGTGCAACTATAATTTGCTGAGCATTATAGAGAAGGCCAGAGTCATCCTCAACACCTTTATCTACCATTTAGAACTTTTCCCAGTGTACAACATTCAGTAAAACAAAGGTTCTCTTTTCTTGTGTGTCTCTTTTGAGGATGAAGAAAATATTGCCCTAAAGATCTCTGTCACATTTCCAGAACTTCACTCCAGGCCAAGGCCTAAATTGACCTCTCCTATCTGCTACAACCACCACTCACCTTGACTCCAGCTACAATGCTTGTCTTCTCTTAGCCACTGACCTTTGTTCATGCAGTATCCTTCATCTGCAACACCCTTTCTCGCTCTTCACTTGGCAAACTTCTCTTCAGCCTTTAAGATTCAGCTTACATGTTACCTCCTCTTAGAAGACTTTCCCACACCACCAAGAAGAGCCTATTACTGTTGTATCCTTCCTCCTCTGGTACTTTCCTTTCCCTTTGTTATGATGTTATAACACTCTGTGGTCACTTCTGAGAACATGTAACTCTCCTGATGAACAGATCTTCACAAGGAAGATCTGTTAAACAATATTTTTATTTTTCAATTACAATTGACACATTATGTGAGTTTCAGGTATACAACCCAGTGATTAGACACTATATAACTTGATAAGAAATCACCTCGATAACTCTAGCACCCATCTACAACCACACATAGTTATTGCAAATATTATAGATTATATTCCCTGTGCAGTACTATACATCCCCATGACTATTCTGTGCTACCAATTTGTAATTCATAATCTATTCATCAATTTTACCAATCCCCCAAGCTCCCTCCCATCTGGCAACTGTCAAAATGTTCTCTGTATCTGCAAGTCCATTTTTGTCCTGCTTGTTTATTTATTTTGTTTTTCAGATTCCATATATAAATAAAATCATATGGCATTTGACTTCTTCTGTTTGACTTATTTCACTCAACACAATACCCTCTAGGTCAATCCATGTTGTTGCAGATGGCAAGATTTCATTCCTTTTTGTAGCTGAGTCATATTCCATTGTATACCGGGTGCGTGCGATCAAGTGGAAAAATTTTAGTAAAATAAACAACGTACCACAAAAGTATTATATTTTAAAATAAATTTATTCTTATATGTAAATACATAAACATAGTCATTATTTTTTTAATTGTTAAAAAAAAAGCCTCCATTTGCTGCAATAATAGATTCAATTCAACTTCAAAATCTTGAGCACACTTACATTAACTTTTCTTTATCCATAGACATCATAATGTTTTCAATCTTAGCTTTCACAGCCTCTTTATTGGAATGAGGTTGTTTATTAACTTCTCTCTCACAAATGCTCGATACATAATGGTCTAAAGGATTTGCTTGTGCTGAACTAGGCGGCCAGATTTCCTTTGACCAGAATTCAGGAACATTGACGATGAACTTCCTGCACCTTTTTGGTCTTATGTGCTGGTGCACCATCTTGCTGGAAAATAAAATGACATTCATTTGCAACTTGCTTCATCCATGGTACAACTACTTCTCTCAAAACATCAAGGTAAACATCCTGGATCTTCATTGATGATCTCCTGGACTCTGTGTACAATCCTTGCATACCTTATGCGTTTTCCTTATTGATGTGGCAACACCAGCATCAGCATCATACACCTTCTTCATGTTGTAAACTGTACATAAAGGAATGTTATTGAAGTCTGCAATTTTCTTAGCAGTTCATCCTGCACACAGTCCAGAAATTATTGTTGCTCTAACACTGTATTCCTTCGACATGACAGTTGCTCTCAGAATTTAGTACTTTATATCTGAAACAATGATGTTAAATCATAACCTTAGAAACAGTTTTTCAAAATTAATAAGAAGCATGTGAAATAAAGAGATGCAAAGTTATTGCTAATTGATCTGCGCACCCTGTATATGCACTACTTCTCCTGTACCCATTCATCTACTGAGGGTCACTTGAATTGCTTCCACATACTGGCTATTGTAAATAATACTGCAATGAACATATAAATGTATATGTCTTTTGAATGTAATGATTTAGGTTTCTTAGAATAAATACCCAGAAATAGAAGTACTGGCTCCTTCTTTGTCTCTTGTTACATGGCCTTTGTTTTCAAGTCTATTTTGTCTGGTATAAGTATTGCTACCCCAACTTTTGTTTGTTTCCATTTTCATGAAGTATCTTTTTCCACCCTTTTACTTTCAGCCTGTTGTGTCTTTCTATCTTAAGTCTCTTGTACATAGCATATGTAAAAGTCTTGTTTTGTTATCCATTCAATTTCCTTGTCTTTTATTTGTAGCATTTAATCCATTTGCACTTACTTTATTTTTTAAAAGATTTTATTCATTATTTTTAGAGAGAAGGGCAGGAAGGGAGTAAGAAAGGGAGAAAAACATCAATGTATGGTTGCCTTTCACCTGCCTCCAGCTAAGGACCTGGCTGGAGACCTGGCTTGCAACCTGGTTATATGCCCTGGCTAGGAATTGAACCAGCACCTTTGGGTTCACAGGCCAGTGCCTATCCACTGAGCCACCAGCCAGAGCCTTAATCCATTTACATTTAAAGTAAGGGTAGAAAGATAAATCTTTATTGATACTTTATTATTCATTTTTTAAAAGATTTTATTTATTATTTCCAGAGAGAGGGGAAGGGAGAGAGGCAGAGAGGGGGAGAGACATCAGTGTATGGTTGCCTTTCACCTACCTCCAGCCACAGACCTAACTGGAGACCTGGCTTGCAACCTGATTATGTGGGTTGGCTGGGGAATCGAACCGGTGACTTTTGGGTTCGTAGGCCAGTGCCTTATCTATGGTGCCACCAGCCAGGGCCTCATATTTTTAAATTTTTTTAATTTAAAAATTTTTTTCTTTTTTTCTTTTTTCTTAAAGAAGACCCTTTAACGTTTCTTGCAATACTGATTTGGTGATGATGAACTCTTTTGTCTTTTTCTTATCTGGGAAGCTCTTTGTCCTTAGATACTAAATGATAGCTTTGCTGGGTAAAGTAATCTTGGTTGTAGGTCCTTCCTTTTCATCACTTTGAATATTTCCTGCCAATCCCTTATGACCTGCAAAGTTTCTGTTGAGAAATCAGCTAACAGTCCTATGGGAGCTCCCTTATAGGTAACTGCTTTACTCTTGCTGGTTTTAAGATTCTCATTGTCATCCTGGATAGTGTGGCTCACTTGGTTGGAGTATTGTTCCATAGGCTGAAAGGTCACCAGTTCAATTCGCAGTCAGGGCATATGCCTGGGTTACAGGAGCTATCTCTAGTTGGGATGGCCCCAGACCAACCAATCAATGTTTCTAACATCAACAACTATCTCCTTCTCTTCCACTCTCTCTAAAATCAATAAGCATGTCATTGGATGAGGATTTAAAAAAAGATCCTCTCATTGTCTTTAACCTTTGGGATTTTAATTATGATGTGTCTTAGTGTGTTTCTTTGGGTTCATTTCCTTTGGAACTCTCTGTGCTTCCTATTTCCTTCATCAGTTTAGAGAAGTTTTCCACCATTTTTTCACATAGGTTTGACAATTCCCTGTTTTCTCTGATGTGAATGTTGGTATGACTAATGTTGTTCAAGAGGTTCCTTATAATATCCTTATGTTTTTGGGTTTTTTTCTTTTTGCTGTTCTGATTTAGGTGTTTTCCTTATCTTCCAAATCTCTGATTTAATCCTCAGCTTCATTGACTCCACTGCTGATTCTTTGTAATGTGTTATTCATTTCAATTAATGTATGCTTCATTTTTGACTAGTTCTCATGTTTTTTATCTCCCTCCATTTTTATGCTTCTTATCTCTTTGTTAAAGTTATCACGATGTTCCTCTACTCTTCCCATAAGTTCATTGACCATCCTTATAACCAGTGTTTTGAACTCTAGAGATAGCAGATTGTCTCCATTTTGTTTTGCTCTCTTTTTGGAGTTTTGTTCTGTTCTGTCATTTGGAATATATTTCTTTATCTCCTCATTTTGGCTGCCTCCAGTTTTTGTTTCTATGTACTAGGTAGAGCTGCTACATCTCCCTGGCTTAGGATAATGGTCTTATGTAGTAGCAAGGGTTCTATAGGGTTCAGTGACATAGCCTCCCTGATACCCAAGGTGAGCTTCAGGTGTGTCCCCCATGTGGGCTATGTATGCTCTCCTGTTGTAGTTGAGCCTTGATTGCTGTTAGAATCTCAATGCCAGGAATTTATCCCCAGGCTGATTGGCTATGAGGACTGGCCATGACCACTATGTAGGATCACCAATACAGGGGTTCACCTCACAGAGCAGGACTCACTTTAGTGGGGCTCTGGTGCCCACTTAGTCTACCTCTTAAATGTGAAGGTGGGCGGATGGTGCTCTAAGGTGGGCTGAAGCTAACCAGATGGTGTGCTAGTTGTAAGGCCTCCTAAGAAATGTAGGCCAAAGTCACCCACCACCTGTGCCCTGTCTGGGGCCACCCTGTATACGCTATAAAGTGATCTACAATATGGCTGTTATCTGTGCTAGACTTGGAAGCACCTGGGAGAGACCATGGTATGCGCCAAGGTCCACTACCACAAGTGTCAGACCTGGGGTCATTTAGTGATGGTATGGGACATGCTAATGCCAGATGCTATTGGTTTGAGAGATTTTAGGAAAGCCCAAAGCATGGGCCATGACAAGCCATTTGTATGGAAAAGCTACTGGAAATGGTTTGGGTAGGCCCAAAATTTGGGTGGGGCAATGTCACAGCTCACCAGCACAAGGCAGTGTTAGTCAGGTTGATGAAGACTCAGATATTGAGCCCACATGCTGGCTCTTTAGGGGTAGGGCTCAACAAAGGAACTATGGTCTCTGTCAGTACTTCTCTCTGGGGGAAAGTTGCTTCTCCACCTTCCACCCCAATGCCCTGAGAAATTTAATTCCTTCCCTGGTGCCTTTTAAAGCTGCTGCCTCAATGCTTGAGCTCAGAGCAAATGAATCTGAGTACATCTGTGCATGAGCTTTTTAAGAAGAACTGCCTGGAACTCCAAAAGCCCTTCCTCTCATTCAACCACCATCCTGCTGGTTTTTAATCAGAAGTTATAGACCTCCTTCCTTGGCACTGAAACCCTGGGTTTGAAGGTTTGATGTAAGGTTGAGACCCTTTGCTCCCTCCTCAGAGGGAAGAGTCCAGATATCTTTACCAATTTTGAACAGCCACATGAGTACATGGTTCCAAGTCTCTGCCCCTCCTACCAGTCTTGATGTGGCTTCTTTTACATATCTCCTATTGTAGGAGTTCTGATCAACTAGATTTCAAATGGTCAGGCTATATCTTTCTTATATCTAGTTAACAAGAAATTAATCCAATGCCTAATATGTAACAAGCACAAAGAGAAAATTATATATATATATAATTATACACACACACACACACACACACGCACATGGTGTGTGTGATAAAGTGGCAAAATTTTAGTAAAATAAACAACATATCACAAAATTATTATATTTTAAAATAAATTTATTCTTATATGTAAATATGTCATTTTTTTAATTGTTAAAAAAGGTCTCTATTGGCTGCAATCATAGACTCGATTCAACTTCAGAATCTTGAGCACATTTCCATTAACTTTTCTTTATCCATGGACATCATAATGTTTTCAATCTTAGTTTTAACAGCTTCTTTATTGGAATGAGGTTGTTTATTAACTTCTCTCTCACAAATGCTCCATACATAATAGTCTAAAGAATTTGCATCTGGTGAACTAGGTGGCCAGATTGCCTTTGACCAGAATTCAGGAACTTTGATACTAAGACATTCTTACACCTTTTTGGCCTTATGTGGTGGTGGACCATTTTGTTGGAAGATAAAATGATGTCCACTTGTGACTTGCTTCATCCACAGTACAACTACTTCTCTCAAAACATCAAGGTAAACATCAGCAGTCACCTTCAAGGCTTGTGGAAACAAATGCCGGGTCATGATATCTCCTTCGTTGCTGAGAACACCTTACACCATCACTGTAGCAGAAAATTTTGTTTTCATGACAATCAGGAAATCAGGATCAGTATCATACACCTTCTTCATGTTGTAAACTGTATGTAAAGGAATGTTATTGAAGTTCACAATTTCCTTAGCAGTTCACCCTGCACGCAGTGCAGAAATTATGGTTGTTGTAACATTGTACTCCTTTCAACATGACAGTTGCTCTCAGAATTTAATACTTTATATCTGAAACAATGATGTTAAATCATAACCTTAGAAGCATAGTTTTACAAAATTAATTAGAAGCACATGAAATAAGGAGATGCAGTTACTGCCGATGTATTGCGCGCACCCTATATATCTGTATACACACACACACGCACACAGAGATATATATACTTCCTACCAAAAAAAGAAAAGAAAGTTTTTACTGTCTATCAGGTATAATGCAATCACATATACCTAATAATATGTATCAGAATCCAACAGACAAGGTTATAAATCTCATAAAGCTATTGCCAAGCATTTATTACTCCAGCCATTGGAATTTTAAAGCTCTTTCCCTCAGAAAATTCAGCCCAAGAGACCACTCTGTTCTTTCTTATTTCTCTTTAGAACATTTTGGACTCTAAAACACCAAACTTCCTTTCCCAGTTAAGAAAGAAGCACACCTTACATAGGATCCACTGACAAAGGGCAATTGCCCCAATTATATAACTGAAGCTTTACCAATCAGTAAGTGCCAAAAATCAGGCATAAACATACTTAAAAACAGTTCATCACTGATGCACTAGATAGGAAATGATAATCCATTTGCCATCAGAAGTCAGTTATAAAAATTATTACCTTTCTTTATCATTAGTTTTATGAACTTTTCTAAATTATGAGCTAAATAATTCCCTCATGCAAGAAAGAAAAAAAAATCAATATTGTGAAAGCCAGAGACAAAGAGACCGGGCAGTAGTCAAACTGTCAAACTGTCAATGTCAAACTGTCCTCCAGACAAGGCTACAGGTTCAAGAGTATAGAGCTTGAGGACACTAATCAGAAAAGCCACCAAGAACAAGTGAACAGCCAGCTCTTTTAGCAAGCAACCTGCCTCGGGGTGCAACCTGGCCCCCTCACTAAGAGGATATGTCGTGATCCATACACTGGGATCTTTAGTGCTCTGACTAGCAGGCTCCTCTGATTGTTGCAACTAGAAGATACAGGTAAAGAAAGAAAATTCTCTATGCTTCTATTCAGGTTCTTCCCCTCATCTTTCTTCTCCTTTTTAAATCCTCCAAAGTAAAGTTTTGAAATTATTAGCACTAAAAGCACTTGCCACCTACACCAACTCAAATGGAAGTGATAGCCACATCTGCACTCAGCATCTAGGTGAGTAGCTTGTTGGCACTTATGTAAGGAAATCCCCCTTAACGGCCTTGGCTATCCCCCTTTACAGCCTTGGCTCTTGGGCAGTAGCCAGCTTGAGTGATAAGAAATGCACCGAAAACTAGGTCTAACTTTCGCATTTGCTTCTGTACACCCGCTTGTGCCACGTAGGCTAAGAAGTAAAGCTTCAGCTATAAAAGTTACTGCTTACCCCGGCTCGGGGCCCAGAATTTGGAGAGCTTCTCCTCTGGGACCGCGCATGAATAAAGGATCGTACTCCTGAACTCCCCCAGTGTCTGGTCGTTTCATTCTGAATTCCAGTAGAACATTTGGGTCTCTGACCGGGAAATGACCTTACACAACACGAGCTGGATTGCCGCCGGGAGGGCACCATGGTTTCCGGTGAGTACGCCCTAAGATTTCTTAGGCCCCGCTGATCAGGGTGTCGAACGCTGATCCGCAGGCGACTGCTCCTCCGGTACTGGGAGGTCGGACTATGACCAGTCAGAAGGTACCAAATCGGTAAGTGCCCAGGGGACCAGACCCTCTCCACCTGAGAAAATTCGGAGCCGGTCAGAATGATCGGCAACAGACCCTGGAGAGGGAGGGAATGTAAATAGCTTCTGCATGAGTGGCTGAATTAGAGTGCATGTGTATGTTGTCCCACGGACCTCGGCCCACGGGACGTGAGTGAGCCCTAACCTGCGGTTCCTGTGTCAGATCATATGGCATAACGGTTGGCTATCTAACCCGGACTCTGATCGGACAACCTTAGCCAAGATCAACTTCGCATTGTGAGAGGGCATGCCAGGCGGGCAAGCGACTGAACCCCTTCCCTTCTTGTTTGTCTGCGCCAAAAGGGAGGGAGATGGGCGGGGGACCATCCACTATCCTAGATTGTATGCTCCAGAACTTTGGCCACTTCAAGGGACAAGACTCTTCCCTAGAGGTGGGCCAGTTGCAGACCCTCTGCTCCTCTGAATGGCCTACCTTCGGAGTAGGCGCCTCCCCCCCCCGCCCCAGGGAATGTTAAATCTCTCCACAGTCAGGGCTGTCCATCAAACAGTCACAGGAAAGCCAGGCCACCCTGACCAGTACCCCTACATAGACAGATGGCAGGAACTAGCTCAGGACATGCCTAGGTGGTTGCGCCGTTGTGCTGGGAAGAAGAGCCCCACACACGCCGGCACAACCAGTGTAGTTAAGGGACCCCGGACCTGCTGCCCGAAGCCATCATCTCGGCCCTCTAGGGTCCTGGTTGCCCAGCCCCGGGCTCCCATACTCCAAGAGAGCCCAGAAGAGGACGAAGTCATTATGCTCTATCCGCCCCCGTACCAGGGCCCACCAGAGCCCCAGCCATTGGCGCCCCTGTCAGATGTCCTTACCCCGCCACCTTCAGCCTCACCAGCCACAAGCCCAGGCGACCAGCTAGTCCAACCAGAAGGTCACTGAGAGCCATCCCCAGTTGCGTCCCTGCTACACCGTCAGCAGGCCTACCAGATGCCCCTGCGAGAGGTTCAGACTGCCCCCAGAGTAGGGGATGATGGTTCCGTCCAGCCGGGGCCCATAGTCTTTTACTACCAGCCTTTCAGTACCACTGACCTCCTCAACTGGAAGCACCACACCCCACCGTTTTCGGAGAAACCACAGGCCATGATCGAGCTGGTCGAGTCTATCATTCAGACTCATCGGCCAACGTGGTTTGACTGCCACCAGCTCCTGTTTACCCCCTTCAACACCGAGGAACGTCAGAAAATCATCCAGGAGACCCGGAGATACTTAGAGGCCCACACCCCGGCTGGGGTCCTAGACCCATCAGATTATGCCCGGCAGGCAGCCCCCAAGGCCCAGCCATTAAGGGACCACAACACCGACCAGGGATGGGCAGCGCTAGACCAGTACCGTAGTACCATTCTCCAGGGTATACGAGCAGCGGCCCGGATGCCAACCAATATGTCCAAGGTGTCGGTGGTAGTCCAAAAGACTGACAAATGCCCTGGTGACTTCTTAGAAAGAGTCATGGAGGCTTACAGGGTGTATACCCCGTTCAACCCGGAAAGCCCAGGAAACCAAAACATGGTGGCAACGACTTTCATTTCACAGTCTGCTCTGGACATCAGAAAGAAACTCCAGAAACTAGACGGGTTTGCAGGGATGTCCCTAAGCCAGCTGATGGCAGTTGCCAATAAAGTTTTTGAGAACTGGGATGAGGCAGCTGCTGCTGTGCGCCTAGAAGAACAGAAGACCCAGGCCGCCCTCCTAGCTGCTGCCCTGGCCGGACCAGCAACAAGGGAGCCGGCGGGACCAGGTCGGGGAAAGCCGAAGGGGCACCCCAAGTGAGAGAAGGATCAATGTGCCTATTGCAAAGAGAAGGGCCATTGGAAGAAAGACTGTCCTAAAAAAGGCAGAAAAGAAGGGACAATGGCCGCCGCCACCACTCCCCCACCGGTACCTAACGTCCTGGCCCTTGCCAGCCTAGGCCAGGATTGACGGGCACTGGGCTCCATTCCACTAGGTCCCCGGGAGCCCATGGTCAAAGTACAGGTAGGGGACCAACTCATAGAGTTCATGGTAGACACCGGAGCAGAACATCCCACCCTGGTGGGACCCCCATCTGGATGGGAAATAGTAGTCCAGGGAGCTACTGGGGTCACAGGAGGACCCCAGAACTTCTGCCAAGCCAGGACTGTTCAGCTAGGGGGTCATCGGGTCTCCCACAAGTTCCTCTACTTGCCAGACTGCCAGTACCTCTACTAGGGAGAGATCTATGAAAACTATCGGCAAGGGTCACGTTTCATTTCAAGGGAGCAGACCTCGACGTATCCCGTCCCTCAATCACTGCAGTGGTAGTACCCCGAGAAGAGGAGTATCGGCTATATACCCCTGAAGAAGAGGATCAGGTCAGGGGTCTACTAAATGAATTCCCAAAGGTCTGGGCAGAGGGAAACCCGCCAGGCCTAGCCACCAGCAGGGAGCCAGTAATTATTGACCTCCAGCCAGGGGCAAACCCCCAGTGCACTCGGCAGTATCCCATTCCAAAGAAAGCCTGAAAGGGGATCTGAGGTACCATCAACAAATACCTAGCTGAAGGAATCCTAGTTCCTTGCCAGTCACCATGGAACACTCCGCTACTCCCAGTCAGAAAGCCAGATGGGTCAGGAAAGTGCCCAGTCCAAGACCTTCAGGCAATCAATGAGGCTACCATTATGCTACACCCAGTGGTACCGAATCCATATACCCTCCTCAGCCAACTGCCACCGGACACCACCTATTTTACCTGCTTAGACCTAAAAGATGCATTCTTCTGCATACCCCTATCAAGAACCTCCCAAGCTCTCTTTGCCTTCGAGTGGGAGGACCCAGTGTCAGGAGAATAGACCCAACTTACCTGGACTTGACTGCCCCAGGGATTCAAGAACTCCCCTATGCTCTTCAGCGAAGCCCTAAGCAGAAATCTACAGTCATTTTGAGACCAGAACCCGGATCTCACCCTACTCCAATATGTAGATGATCTACTACTAGGGGGGTCGATGGAAGAGGACTGCTTACAGGGGACGAGGGCCTTCCTGCAACTACTCCAAAAAAAAGGATACCGGGTCTCCAAGAAGAAGGCGCAGATTTGCCAAAAGGAAGTCCGATACCTATGATTTAAGATCAGCAAAGGGCAAGAACTCTGGGAGTTAAAAGGAAAGCAGTTACCGGCCAAATGGCTACGCCAAAAACTTGAAGGAGCTTACGGGAGTTCCTAGGGACAGCCGGGTTCTGTCGCATCTGGATACCCGGGTATGCCCAAATAGTCAGGCCCCTATACCAGGTAGTTAAGGGACCAGATACCGCCCCATTCCAATGGGCCTCGGAGCAACAACAGGCCTTTGGGCGAATAAAGGAACTACTCACCTCGGCCCCCACACTAGGGCTGCCTGACCTAAAGAAGCTGTTCTCCCTGTTCATCCATGAAAAGGACAAGATAGCCCTAGGAGTCCTAACACTGGCACAGGGACCGTGGCCCAGGCCAGTTGCCTACCTGTCCAAGCAGTTAGACAACATAGCGGCCGGATGGCCCCCTTGCCTACGGGCAGTAGCTGCGGCGGCCACTCTGCTCCAGGAGGCCGATAAGCTGACTCTGGGGCAGGACACCACCTTGTACCTGCCACATGCGGTCCATAGCCTGCTAGAGGGGCCGGGACACCGCTGGCTCTTGAACCCAAGATTGACTCAGTATCAAGCCTTGCTCCAGGGCAATCCCCAGGTACAGCTAAAAACTCTACGGGCCCTTAAACCGGCTACCCTCCTGCCAACGGAACAGGGAGAGCCGGATCACAACTGTGAGGAGGTGACTGATCAGGTACATGGCAGCCGGCCGGACCTAAAGGATCAACCACTATCCACAAGCAACTGAGATCTCTACACTGATGGCAGCAGCTACATCACAGACACTAGCAGCAGGAAGGCTGGGTACGCAGTTGTGACCCGGTCACAAGTTGTGGAGCCCGAAAGCTTACCAATAGGGTGGTCAGCGCAAAGGGCCGAGCTACATGCCCTGATCCAGGCCCTCGAACTCAGCCGGGGAAAACGAGTCAATATATACACTGACTCCAGGTATGCCTTTTCCACCCTCCATTGCCATGGAGCCATTTACAAGGAAAGGGGGCTTCTTATGGCAGAAGGGAAAGAGATCAAGAATAAGGCTGAGATCCTCAAGCTCCTAGAGGCAGTATGGGCCCCCCAGGCAGTAGCAGTAATACACTGCAAAGGACACCAGAAAGGACATTCTGCGGAGGCAAAGGGCAATCGGCTAGCAGATCAAGCCGCTCGAGAGGCGGCCCAGGGAGAGCCCCCTGCGCCACCGGTCCTAGGAGCGCTACTAGATATAACTGACCTCAAGCACAGCTACCACCTGGAGGAGGACAGATGGGCAGAGAGCCTAGGCACCGCTCGGACACCTGGGGGCCTCTGGCAACTAGCCGACGGCAGGATCTTCATTCCCCAGAACCAAGCCAAGGGGGTAGTACAAAGCTGTCACGACCTAACTCACTTAGGGCAAACCAAAATGAAACAAATATTAGGCAGGCACTACTATTTTGCCCAGATGGACGTGCTGTGCTCAAGCATAGCTGGAAGGTGCCCCACCTGCGCACAGCATAACGCAAAGACCCAGCGGAGTGTTCCCGATGGGAGTCCAGTATACGGGGACCCTACCCTTTGAAGACCTACAAGTAGACTTCACAGAACTAAAGCCAGCACAGGGCCATAAATACTTACTAGTTATGGTCTGCACCTTCTCAGGATGGTCGAGGCCTTCCTCACACGAACGGAGAAGGCAAGAGAGGTGGCGAAGGCTCTACTAAAGGAAATCATCCCTCGTCACGGACTCCCAGTCAGCCTAAACAGTGACAATGGGCTGGCTTTCACTGCAAATATAGTCCAGGAGCTGACACAGGCTCTAGGAATTGAGTGGAAGTTACATACAGCCTACCAGCCCCAGAGCTCAGGAAAGGTAGAAAGAATGAATAGGACCTTAAAAGAAACCCTAGGGAAACTCAGCCAGGAGACAGAATCGCCCTGGACTGACCTCCTGCCGCTTGCCCTCTTCAGAGTTTGGAATACCCCGAACACGGCAGGATACATTCCATATGAGTTAGTATACGGGCGGCCCACTCCTCTAACCCATATCTCAGGGCCGGTAGACCTATCCATCCTAGGAGAAGCCAGACAAACCACCTACTTAAAAGAATTATGGTTAGAGCTAGAACAGATTAGGCAGGCCCACCTTGGGCTTGAACTAGCTCACACAGGGGGGCCAGCCCACTCCTTTAGGCCAGGGTAGTATGTGTGGATCAAGGACTGGAAAAAGGAGCCTCTTGCACCCCGATGGATAGGGCCATTCCTATCTAACTACCCCCACTGCTTTAAAGGTTGCATGCCAGACCCCGTGGATCCACCACACCAGAGCTAAGGCGGCCACAGATCCTGAGGAGGACACCCTGTCCCAAGACCACTCCAGGAGAGGCCCTGTCATCAAGCTACAGAAGACCTGCCAAGGCAGGGCCAAGGGATGGACCGTTGTGGCTGGGGATACTATACCGTCACCGGAGCCGCCACCCTCTTTGGAGGAATACTCTGGGGTTCCACACCCGGGGAGTGGACTAGCGGGGAGCAGGTGTTGCTAATAGCTCTGTACCTAGGCCAGGTATTTACCTTGCTAGCAAAAGGCTGCCTGCTCTAGCAACATGCTATCCTCACTCTTACTCCTCTGTATTACTCCACCTATTTACTCTTCACCCCGGTGGCAGTACAAAGAGACCATACTAGTCCAGGAATATAGATACCAAGGGTGAGCGGTAACTATAGCCACTGTCGGGAGGAAAAGCTGTCCGGTACTCTGCTCAGGGAAGGTACAAGATACAGCCCCATACACCAACCTGGCACGTTTACGCGGGTGGATCTGGCTCGACCTGTTCATCTGCCTAAAAGAAGACCAGACTGACCCAGCATGCAATTACTGGCCAGACAGGTATGGAGGATGTGCCTACCAACACTGTCGGCTCCACGGCACCTGGCCAAGGATAACTATAGCCATAGACAAGGCAGAGGACCCCATCTGGGAAAAGGGGGTAAAAGGAAAAGTATATGCAGCTATATTCCACTCAGGTCCAGTTGAGGACGTTATAATTGTTAAACAGAAAGAAATATCACTTGTCCCCAACGTCCGCTGGTTATAGGCGGCGCACAAGACCATAAAACAAATAGAGACTCAGGTCCAGCAGGCAGGCTCACCTTTCTCCTGGATAACTCTGATCCAGGAAGGAGCGGCCCTCCTCAACCTCAGTCAGAAGGGGAATTTCACTGACTGCTTCTTATGTGCCTCTCTCAGCAAGCCCCTGCTAACTGTGGTCCCTATAAATGCTACTCCAACTGACGCTGCTACCCACAGGGAAAACTCCTTTCGGCTTATACAGGCCCCCCTCTACCCGGCCCCTGGATCAGAAGACTACCCCAACAGCTCTCAGTGGTGCGGGACCGCAGCACCGACAGGTCCCGTACCTTAACACCTCCCACGGGTCTCCTGTTCTGGGCCAACCAGACCCTTACCTCAACCATGGACTGTGCAGACCCGCGGACTTATCTACTAGTAGCTTTAGTCCCGCAGCTATTCGCTTACCCACCAGAAGAATTGGAAGCTAAGTATCTCAACTCTAGCTCCCCCCGTCAGCTGCACGCCATTTTCCTACCGGTACTGGTTGGACTAACCCGAGCCTCCTCTCTGGCCAGCCTCAGCATCGGAAGTGCAGGTCTAGCCACCAGCCTACAATCGGAGAGTTTCCTTCATCAGGAGCTCCATGAGGCCATGACCCTGACACAGGCCTCCATGGAGTCCCTCCAACGCCAAGTAGATAGTGAGGATTCACACCCAGGCTGCCTAACTCTCCAAATTCAACATCTTGTTTATCGCATGACCCAAGCCACAGTGCTCTCTCTTCACACCTGCCTGACACACACACCATTGAAGCACTTACAACTCTCAAGTTTCAAAGCAAGACCAGACCATCAAATGATCCAACCCTTTCATTATAGACCTGAGGTCCCCAGAGACTGAAAATCCAGGCTAGAAGTAGCAAAGCATATCAGCATCACAGCCTGGTTTATAAAAACCAAGTTTCTGGTCCCTAAATACACCCTTTCTACAAAGGTGACTTGGAGGACACTGGATGGGCAGCCTGTGCCCCACGCTTCAGACCAATCAGGTCCCAGGCCCAACTTCTCCTTCCCTGCATTGCAAAAAGATCATCAAAAGCCAGCTTAGTAAGATATGCACTCACCGGCAGGGCTGACTTCTGCTTCTCCTGGTCAATGCTGCCCTCCCCCAGATGCAGGGATGCACTTCGGTACTTTGTGGCTGCTGCTCTTGTTCTTGTTTCAGCCTGGAACAGCTCATCCTGGACTATAGCCTGCTCCTGTTTATACCTGTGCCAGGAAAGACATGAAAGATGCAGGTGCAGAGGTAATGACTTGGCAACAGGCAGCCATGAAAACATTTGTGCACTCACTTCAGTGGACCAGGGGACTGGGATCTACAGGCTAGTAGAATATCAGGCTGGCCAGAAAGAATGTCTACATTTTCTGACCCCTCAGATGTCAGGCATCAAGGAAAAGGAAAACAGCTGATGCTTTCTCAGCCAGAACAATATAGATTGGGAACAGAAGGAAAGCTGACCACTAGGTGAGGAATCTGGCAGCCACATGCCAAATGAGAAATTCTTGGGGCAGGGTTTCAATCCCTCACTAGCTCCTCTTTCAAAGTAGGTAGGAAGGGTGGGAAGCCCACCTTCCCTGATTCTACTTGAGAGCTTGAAGGTTTTTATATAGCATGTAACTATCTTTTTCCTGAACATGCAACTCCTCATTCTTAATCTTTTCCTAACCTTCTATCTATTTCTGTGCTTTCTGCCCAGTAAAATAATCCTAAAGAGAAAAAAAAAAATTAACTTGTACTAAGATGCTCTTAGTAGTATTATTTCTTATAGCATAAAAAAATGCAAACAACTAAAATTTCCGACAATCAAGTTAAAAAGCATCTGGTATAATTGCACAATGTTATATTACATCATCATTAGAAAATACATTTTGATTTGTCTACAGATTAAATCTAAAAATTGAGAAGGAAAAACTACTTTTAGCAATAAATATGTTTATAAAGCAGGTGTAACAAATGAAAAAGTTTATAATACTAAGTGACAACAGCAAAATATAAAATTATATATGACTTTGAAAAAATAATCCCAAATTAGGGAAAAGACACATCTTGAAAGAAACACTCCAAATACTGATAGTTGTCTTTTAATGATGAATCTATGGATGATATTTTCACTCTATATTTTTAAAGTTTTTTGTTAGCATGTATTACTTGATCATTTTTTAACTGTTTAAATGTTTCCAAAAAGGGATCCAGGTTAGTTATTCCTGGAGAGGCCCTTTAGGATTAGGGAGGTGAAATTCTTAGGATGTGGATCTTAATCTATGACTATGGAACAAACCCACATGGCTGACCTTCTGGAGCAAGAAAACCAACTATAGCTGACATTGTACCACCTAAACAAACTCACTTGTTCCTTTGCCACAGAGGCCAGTATCCTCAAGGGTTTGAAGAAGTTGATCAATTATAACTACAGTTAGCATTCACTGAGAACTCTGTGTGCTTTACATGCATTATTATATTTAATCAGGACAAAACCAATGAAAGGGGTACTCGAATTATGTCCTTCTCAAAAGCCCAAAAGATGCAGTGATTTTCTAGGATTACATTACCAGTAAGTCACAAAATGAGGATGCAAACCTGCACTCCAGAAGGGCCTCTGTACCTTAACCACTATTCTATAAGTCTCAAGAGGTGAAACAGGTCCCAGTTCAGAGGTATGGCCAACACTCCAAGGTTTTGGCCTATACTGATAGGAAGTCACCAATGTCATGTAGCTGAGTCCATCTCACCAAGTACAGTTAGAATTGTGGGGGCTCCATATTCTCCTTCATATCTTTAAAACTACGTATGCGTGTGTGTGCGCGCATACACACACACACACACAGAGGCACAAAAGGTCCAGACATTAAACTATTTAGCTTTTTCAAGTGAATTTTTGAGAACATAGCAATCAATTCCTGCATGCCCCTTTTGGTGTTTCTTTATCTTTAAACTAGGACTAGTACCACCTATACCATAGAGTTGTGCAATCTAAGTAAGACAAAATATGTGAGATAAACCTAGAGCCTTAGGCCAGGGAAAGGTCCACAGTGAGGAACAAGCATTCAGCCAGAAGTGAGTGGGACTCATACTCACCTCTTAAGGAGATCCTTCTCCACCCCTGAGGGTGGCTGGCCACCACCATATTTTGTCTTGGGCAGTTTGAAGTCTACAAATGGATGAGAAGAAAAGACCTGTCAGGAGTACTCCAAGACAAAGGATGGCATGGCAATCACCCAGCCAAAGGGGCTCAGGGGTGCACTCCCATGGAGGGGCAGGCCCCAAGGATGGACGCAGAACATCCTTGATCCAGCTAGTCTAGAGAGGGACATTCCAAAGGCCTTCCACTCCCTTATTTTGCACCAGAACTTCTTACCACTAGTACTGTAGGCAGAACTATTTGAGTTCAGTGTTTCAAATCCATCCCTTCTCACTCTGCAATTACTTGGAATCTAGGTCATCTACTAAACACAGGTCATGAACAGCTGAGGGATCCCTTCATGCATGATGCTGAAAGACAGCCTCTGGGGTCTTGGTTTGACACTGGGGAAGGGAAGGTAGGCGAGGTCCCTTAACTCTTGTTTCTCTTAGTACCCAATTCTATGAATTTCTAATCCTAAATATGGCAAACACCCCCTATTAATGGTATTTATGTACCTTTTAACCCAAAACAATTATTATTAGGTTAAGTTGTTACAGTTGGTCTACCTTTTGGGGAAAATGAACTTAGAAATTTCTGAGCAAATCCAATTCACCCTACTCTCCTCACCACTTAGTGATACTGAATGTTTTGTTCTCCTCCTTCCCCTAGCCTTCAGCCTTCCCATCTCTCAGCCAAATTTCAACACTTTCCTGTGGCCTTGGCCAAATATCCTACATCTCCATCATAGGTTTCTAAAGTGGCAGTGACTAGAACTGCACAAAATATTATAGAAGAACTAGGCTTTGTGAAAGAATACATGAGGATTTGCTATTCTACTTCCAAGATCTTTTAAAGCATGTTGAACTCATGGGCTGCAGCACTATACCCTTCAGGGAGTCATTTCTGAAAGCAATCATCCTATGGTTCCCACTTTCAGGCCCCTACAGAAGGATGGATCCAGCAGTGCTCCAGCCTGCAAGAAAGGTACACCTAAATGCTCCACAGTAACATGACAGGTTCTCAGTTAGGAATAAAAAATAGTATATACCACTGACCAGTTCTTATTTTGACATTAATGTTCCCTTTTCTTATGATATCATTGATAAGATGTCATAATTTATCCTATTTTTGCTTTTTATAAAATTTTCCCTTTTTATTGCTACAAAATAATGTATCAAGCCCTGGCTGGTGGCTCTGGATAAGGCACCAGCCTGAGAACCCAAAGGTTGCTGATTCAATTTCCCAGTCAGGGCACATAACCAGGTTACAAGCCAGGTCTCCAGCCAGATCCGTACTGGAGACAGATGAAAGGCAACCATACATTGATGTCTCTCTCCCTCTCTACCTCCCTCCCTTCTCCTCTCTAAAAATAATAAAAATCTTTAAAAAAGTTAATGTATCAAACAGAAGAGAAAGTAGCACTAACCCACACTCCCACCTTTCAAGTATGAGTCTGCTGCCCATTTTCCTGCCTTCTTGGTAATGCTCATTTTTTAATGTGTTTTTAACCACTAGTGAAGCCGAAATCTTCTCACATAACACATTACCATTTCTGCACACTTTCTATTAAGAACCTTTAAGAATTCTTTATATATTAAGACTACCAATACTCTGTCATGCTATATTTCTCTAATTTAGTATTCATTTTTCATTTACCTTTTAAAATTGTCTAATTTCTTATAGTTACAGTACCTACTTTTCTTCATAATTTAGGGTTTCTTCACTTGATGCGGTACTTAGAAAGTCTAGGTATTGTACTTTCATGTACTGTTGTACATTTTCATGGCTTCAGTTCTTACATTTAAATCTTGTATTGCCTCTGGAAATTTATTTTGAAGTAACATAAGAATTTAATTTTAGGTGGAACCAAGATGACAGAGGAGTAAATGGAGCTATATCAATCTCCTCTCAACACCAAACTGGAATTACAACTTAATTGGGGAGAAATCATCCGGAATAACCAGCTGAACACCAGCTGGAAAGAAGTCTTATTACCACGGGCAGAATAGAAGAGGCTGCTTCAACACAACATGACTGGTGGGAAGTTCAGAGAAATGAGAGTGGGAGTGGGCAGGCAGCAAAAACCTGAACTGACAGGGCTCCCACAGGTGGCAGCTGAAGGGACAGAGAAACATCTCAGTTGCTGGGGGTTCCATCTAAGAAGGGTGGGATCTAAACCCCCAACTGGGCTTCCCAGCCTACAACAACAAAGCTGAGAGTTAAACAGCACCCAGCTGTGAAAAGCAAAAAGCTGCCAGGTTTAGCTGGCTTGACAGAAAGACCGAGTTCTTAAAGGGACCACACACAAAAATACAGAGGCACCCACCTAACCCTGGGCTCCAGCAGAGAAAGGGCAGAGTAGGCTAGAGCTGCTTGGGGCAAGTTTGGGTCAGAGGCTTTAGAGGGAGAGTTGAGGGAGCAGCTGGTGAGTCCAGTGCCAAGCCATCCCCCATACAGCAGGCAGACCACTCTTCTCCCAAGGGTGGTAGCCTGAGGGGAAGCCACAGCCCCACCCATAGGAATTAATCTGCCCCACCCAGAGGTGCCTAACACTGACCACTGATCACAGACTGATTGGATTAACAGCTAAAGGAGACAAAGGCAGTGGATCTCTGGTAGTCTCCTACTGGCTGACTAGGCCCAGACTGGGGCACCAAGCGCAGAGCCAGGAAC
>PVIW01012450.1:0-32061 GCA_004026585.1 Noctilio leporinus
AATCCCACCTGTTGTCCATGTCCATGGTTTCTTTATACTAGGTTCTTGTCCAAACTGCTCCCCTTCCTTGCCTCTTCCTCCCCCTGCCCCCAATTCCCTTCCCCCTGACAACTGAAGGCCTAAGATTCTGTATTTTTAACAAGCTCTTAGATGCTGCTGAAGCTGCTGGTTCACCCTTTGAGTAGTAAGGATTTAGAACAGAAACTCCCATTCAGTTCAATAGGCATTTCTTTGAGATGGAAAATTTCTGTACTATCTAATATGATAGTCACTAGCCACACTGGAAATGAGGCTAGTATGACCAAGGGGCTGAATTTTTAATTTAACCTTATTTAAATTTATTTAAATTTAAATTTGAATAGCTAGCTACATGTGGCTAGTGGCTACCATATCAGAAGCCATATTTAGAACATCCATCCTTCACCATCATTTGCTGAAAGAACTCTACAGTTATTTCAGATTAGTGGATTATGCTGGTTTCTTAAATCTTTGATTTAGAAATCAGCATTCTCATATAGTAAAAACTATAGGTCTGTATTTTTTCTGGAAGCTTCAATGGAGTCATATTATCTTTACAATATGTTTTCTAAGAAATTTTTATTTATCTCAACCTCTGCAATTTGGCTACTAAAGTTTGTTTCTTATTTATGAAGTTTACCAAAATTATCAACATTTAAGAAAGGGAATTAGGATAACTCATTCATTAAAATATTGGTTTGTTGAAAAAACTCCCCCTAAAATAATCCTGAATGTCCAATTCAGAAATAGTAAAACATATCTGGTACTGTTGGCAACTCTATTTACCAAGGATTTAAAATACTTAAGGCTGTTCACACCAAACAACTTTGCAGTCATTTCCTTAGAGAAACCGCCAAAAAGCTGACCCATCCTGTGCTGCCAAAACATTTTATGAAAATTTAGAGCTTGCCTGTTATTTGTGGAAACTGCTAGCAAATGAGTAGACGACAAGGACCTGATTGTTCATGACACTAAATCTTTAACATGTTGTGTCATGCTTTGGAAGTTTGCAGACTTGGGCTTGGTATATTTTTTTTACCTTTCCTAGCCAAAGCTATATAATAAAAAAGGTTTGCACACCATGGATTTATATAAAGCATTCCACAAAACCACAACTTTCCATCTTCTTTTCTCAGGCAGCTGGGGTGAGGTCCCCAGCATTAGAGGGGAGAAGAGAGGCCATTGCAAGTACTATGATATTCAAGGGCTGCCATACTCCAGGCTGTAGACCATGTGGTTGACTGACTCCCTCTCTCTAAATGTCTAAAGACAATGTTTGCAATGACAACTTGCTGGGAATGTGTGAAGGAGAGTTTGGTGGAAATTTCCAAAAGCTAGGAGCTAAAGAAAGTCTTTAAGAAAAGGAGGAAAATGTTCTTTGAGTGAATTGCATGTTAGCTTGTCTAATTTCACTATGTCCTATATTCAAAGCACACAGTATTTTGCATGAAGGGTTATTTTTACTCATTTACATAAACATGTAAGTTCATTTGCTCAAAAAGTGAATATACCTATTGATACCTATAATCAATGTGTTAATTTCACCAATAGCCTTTTCATTAAGGTCACTTATTTGTTTAGAGGCTGTATACAGCTAGCACGGGACCTGGCATGTGGTAGATTCAGTGAATACTTCCTGCCCAAATAGGAATGAATGTGCAGAGGGTGTCATGCAGGTGTATTTCAATGCCAGATGCTGCTTTTAGACAGGTTGTCTGGGCCAGCTCTAGAGGAGCTATGGTTGGTTGGTGGGTTTGTTTTCCATTCATTTTAAAATCCAGTGCACTTTAAATTAGTCCCAGTCCCAGTCCCAGGGAGTAGCAGAGCCAAATATCACCAGGTCCCCTGACTCCCCATTCTTTCTCTATTACTCTCATGACAGGTCCTATTCAGAATCCATGTATGTTGAAAAAAGTACTGCTATAAAATCCATACGGAATATTTGAATTGTGGTTGTAGCTTTTTGAACTCAAGTTGTTGAATGCCAGAGTGCCTAGATCATTGCCTTTTTATCTTTGCATTCACTTGCTCATTAACTTAACACTGCTGTTTCCCATTATTTAAAATCCTTTTTTAAATTTAATTTTATTGTTGTTGTATTACATCCATCCCCCTTTTGCTCCCCTCTGTCTCCCTTTTTATTGTTATTCTATTACAGTTGTCTCAATTATCCCCACTTTGCCTTCCTTTGCCCATCCCACCCCTGACTCCCACAGTCAATTAGCCAAGTGCTGGAAGCAGCTTAAGTGCCCATCAAGTAAATGAGTGGATCAAAAAACTTTGGTACATTTATACAACGGAGTACTACAAAGCAGATTATACAACGGAGTACTACAAAGCAGAAAGAAAAAGGAACCTCCTACCTTCTGCATCAGCGTATATGGAACTGGAGAATATTATGCTAAATGAAATAACCCAGGCAATGAAAGACAAATACCATATGACCTCACCTATAATAGGAACCTAATGAACAAAACAAACTAACGAACAAAATAGAACCACAGGCAAGGAAACATGTTCTTCATTTTTTATTCCTTCCTAAATCTTAATGAATGATTATATGGATTCTAAAGCATTCTTAATTTACCCTGTTTTTTCAAAGAATTAAATATATTGTAAAAGGGTAAGCCTTTGATTTTGTTTCTCTATGTGTTTTTGTCTTGTTTTTTAGTGGGTTTAGGCCATTGTTTCTCAATCTGTTTCTTTTCCATTTTTTAAAAGGATTTTATTTATTTTTAGAGAGAGGGAAAAGGAGAGAGAGGGAAAGAAATAACAATGTTTCTGATGTGCCCCAGGCAGGAGACCTGGTCCACAACTCAGGCATGTGCCCTGACTGGGAATTGAATCAGCGACCTTTTGGTTTGCAGGCCAGCACTCAATCTGCTGAGCTACATCAGCCAGGGTCTTTTCTATTTTTATCAAGGTATAATTAATATGTATAACTATGTTAGTTTCAGATGTACAACATAAAGACTCAATATCTTTATATATTGCAAAATGATCTCTACAATTTTTCTAGTTAACATCCATCATCATGAATAGATACAAATTTTTATGCTGAGAACTCTGAGGATCTACTCTTTCAGCAGCTTTCAAATATGCAATACAATATTATTAATTAGTCACCATCTTGTACATTAGATTCCCAGGACTCATTTATTTTATTACTGGAAGTTTGTATCTTTTGGCCATCTCCATTTTTGCCCATCCCTGCACCCCCACTTCTGGAAACCACCAATCTTGTTTTCTGTACCTATGAGTTCAGTTTTTCTATTGTGTTTTTCAGTGAAGCAGTGTTGATTCCATCCATATTCACATCTTTTCAAGTTCTCACTTAAAAACATGTTTGCTCCTCTTGCTGCCTTTTTTGAGCATGGATTTACTTTATTTTTGGAGACTTTTCTTTATTTTGTCTAAATCCTTTTAAGTTACTATCAGTCTTAAGATATCAGCACTGGTCAACCTTGATGAATCAACAATGGGGACTCCCAAACTTTTAACGTACATCACCATCTCCTAGAGGGCTTATTATAACTCATATGTCTGGGCCCCAACTCAGTGTTTCTGATTCAGTGGATCTGGGATGAGACCTGAGAATGTATTTCTGACAAGTTTCTGGGTAACGCCTATGCTGCTGGTTTGGAGACCACACTTTGAGAACTGCTAACCTAATGATACCAATAGGCAATCTGGACTGCTGGGATTGGGCTGTGGGTAGGGAACAGGAGGAGCCGCCAGGGGAGATAGAGCTAGTCTATGGGAATGATACCTGGGAACTGCTTGTGCACTGAGCCACCTTTCTCAGGGAATGAGGGTTGGAGGTTCAAATACTGAGGATATGCAGCTGGTCAAAAGAATGCCTTTGCTTTTGCCAACCATCCAGGGCAATGGCCAGGACATTGGAGTTTCACAGTCCTCAGCTTGCCAGCAAGAGGTCGTGTTGCTGGGGAAATTGAGTGCTTGCCTTGCTGACACCCCACCTCTCTGAGGCTGTCCTCAGTGCTGCTTGAGGGGCCAATGTGGGGTTTCCAGGATCCTTTCACTAGGCTTCTGGTTTGGTTGCTCTCTGTCCATGGGCTCTGAATGCTGGCAACTCGCTGCCTGTGCATGGGAGGCTTGGAGTTGATGGACTACCACGTCTTCCCTATTGCCCAAGATGGCGGCAGGGGGAGGTTCTTACACTGAGTACAGGCAACATTAGTAACATAATTGGATAGAGGAAAAAGCCTTCTGGTAGCAGATTGGGGCTAGGAACACGGATAGGCAGGCACATGTACCTTAGAAGTCAAAATGGTGGCAGGGGGAGTGGACCAAAGAGGCCTGTCAGTCAAGCCTGGGAAAGAAGGGATTGGTTGGGAGGTGAACCCACCTGAAATGCAGAAAAGTTGGGGAAGTTAATTGGTTATTTTGGGAAAGCATCTTGTCTGTCCCACACAAGGGGAACCAGGAAGTTCCCTCTCTCATTTGCTTATCACTTCCCACTTGGGAACTGCACTTGAATGGTGCACTGGCCTGTCCTTTCCATGAGCTATGTGGCCTTAGTAGCTGCGGCTCATGGCCTCCAGGAGGGAGGCCATGAGCCTCCCTCTCTCTCTCTCTTACCTGGTGGAGCATTCACCTGTACCTTTGTTGTATGCTCTCCCGCCTAGGAGCATGGGACCTTGCGGCCCCAGCAGCTGCATGGCCTTGACTGCTAAGGTTCCACACACAGCCTCCAGGAGGGAGCCTGAAGCCAGACAGTGGGTGGGAACTAGCTAAGCTATCCAGATGACAGCTTAGCAGCCACCTGCGGGGACCAAAGAACAATACTTTAAAATGGATCAGGAACTCTGGGCATTGCTTTTTATTTTGGTCTTGCTGTGGACAGCTGGGTTTTGTTAGGGTTTTGTGGTGGAGATGAACTAAGAGATAGGGAGTCCCCCATTTTCCCAGGTTGTGCAGCATCTGAATAAAACCTCTTTCCTTTTGCATCAGCACCTGTCTCATGAGTTTGGCTTTTGTAGCAGCAGGCAGATGAACCCCCCTTTTTCGTTTGGTAACATGAATGGATCTAGGCATTGCCTATCAACAGCTGCTGACATAAAATGAGAGACAACTAAGCATTATGTGCCTTCTGATGGAAGAATACACTACCTACTATCCAGGAAGCAGACTTGCAGAAAATAAAAAAGAACTTAAATTTTACCAAGCTGTAAATTACTAATTTATAGGAAATAATAGGGGACAGAGTAATATAGCAGACCATGGGGATGCAATTAGCAAAATCTGGACCATGGGAACCCAGAATTTTTCAATTAACAAATTGCAAGGGCAAAAATAGATGAAGGGGTAACCTATAGATTAAAAGAGACTTTCAAAGACTTGTAATCCAATTGCAATGTGTGGACCTTATTTGCAGCCATTCTCCCCCTAAAGATATAATAAAAAAGTATACCTACTTTATGGGACAATTGAAAATTTGAATAGTGAATAGATATTTGATGATATTAATAAGTTATTTCTAATTATTTAGGTGGTATTATGGTTATGTTTCAGTAAGTAGGAAGGGTAATACCTTTCCTGAAAGATGCCGTATCCTAATCCCTGGAACCTGTGAGTATGTGGCAGAAAAACAAAGAAACAGAAACAAAACAAACCAATACCCAAAGCTTTGAAGATGTGATTAAGTTATTAAGAATCTTGTGTAGGGAAATTATTTTGGATTATCTTGGTGTGCCCAAGGTAACCATAGGGTTCCTATAAAGGCAGTGGGGCAGGAGAGTCAGAGTCAGAGGAGGTGACCATGGAAGCACAGGTAAGGAAGAGATAGAGATAGAGATAGATAGATGGATAAATAGATAGATGGCTGAAGTTGCTATACTGCTGACTTTGAAAATAGAGGAAGTGACCACAAGCCAAAGAATGCAAGTGGTATCTAGAAGCTAGAAAAAGTAAGGAAAGTAATTCTCCTCTAGAGCCTCCAAAAAGAATGCAGCTATGCCACCTTGGTCAGGTGGTTCATTTGGTTGGAGTGTCACCCTGTACACCAAAAGATTGTGTGCAGGTCAATCCCAGGTCAGGGCACATACCTAGGTTGCAGGTTTAATCTCCAGTTGGGACATGTAAGGGAGGCAACTGATTGACAGTTCTCTTTCACATTGATGTTTCTCTTTCCCTTCCTCTCTCTCTAAGAAAACCAATAAACATATCCTTGGGTGAGGATTAAAAAAAAATAAAATAAAATACAGCCCTGCCTATCCATTTTTGACTTCTGACCTCTGAAACTATAAGATAATAAACATATATTGTTTGAAGCCACTAAATGTGTGGCAATTTCTTATAGCAGCTCTAGAACGCTAATACAGTTATGTTATAAAAAAATTTATCTTTTAGAGATATATAAGAAGTATTTACAAAATAAATGATATGATGGCTAGAATTTGTTTCAAAATAGTAAGGTACATGGGAGATTGGAGAGGGGTATGGATGAGGTAGAATTGGTGGTCATAATTGTTAGGGCTGAGTGATAGGTGCATAAAGGCCTTCATACTATCTTTTAGGTTTAAAAAAATTAAACACATACACACAAGAAGAAAATAGTTAAGTCTAAGTGCTATGATGTAAGAGACTTCCAAAGACTTAGATTGCTGAAAGCTGGACTCACCTAGGGTTGGTAACACAGCCAGGGTAGAAGTATCATCAGCACCAGAAGTGACAGGGGCCATTCATCAAGCTGTCACTGGGACAAGAGAAGACATAAGGTCATCCCAGGAAAGGCAGGAACTGGAAGGGAAACAAATGGTGTGAGGCCCCAGGGAAGTGGAAGAGGTAAACCAGCAAAAACATAGATGTGCACAAGGGAATTAAATTAGACAAGGAGCAAAGACATTTGTTACAGGGCAAAAATAAATAAATAAATAAAAATTAAAACACTGCATGCTGTCTCTTAGGCTCCCAGTCACATTGGCCTGCAAGAGTAGGCAGGTAACCACTTCTATCCAACATTTTCCCGGTTGTTTTGATCCCACCCTTCCCTAGTTAACTACACACTTCCTTGTGTCAGATACTGTTGCCTGCTATTTCCATTATTGCCTATGTTAGTTTGCCTTTCTACCATTCCAATCAATTTTCTTGGTTGTTTGTGTTTGCCTAGGCGGAGGCAAGCAACAAACAAAATCCAACTGCCCAAATCTGGAATACATGGAATATAAAGGGCCTCTAAATGTTCATCTTCCCAACCACTATGTTGGTTCACAAATCTGTATTTAGATAAAGGACCCAAAATGAAAGAAAGATCAATAGTTTACCTACTCAGTACCCTACAGAGATAATAAAGCAAAGTTGTTTTTTTTTTTAAGATTTTATTTAATTATTTTTAGAAAGAGGGGAAGAGAGAGAGGCAGAGAGGGAGAGAGACATCAATGTATGGTTGCTTTTCACCTGCCTCCAGCCACAGACCTGACTGGAGACCTGTTTTGCAACCTTGTTATGTGCCCTGGCTGGGAAATCGAACCTGCGACCTTTGGGCTTACAGGCCGGCACCTTATTAAAGCAAAGTTTTTATTATCGAGATAACTAAGGCCCTGGCTGATGTGGCTCAATGCATTGAATGTTGTCCTCTGAACCAGAGGGTCCCCAGTTTAGTTACCCCTCCAGGAACATGCCTGAGTTGCAGACCACATCCCCAGGTCGGGGTGCATGAGAGGCAACCACACATTGATGTTTCTGTCCCTCTATTTCTCCTTTCCTTCCCCTCTCTCTACAAATAAATAAATAAAATCTTAAAAAAAGGTAACTAAGATTTAATATAATTGGAGGCCAAACTATTATCATAATTAATGCGAATTTATTATAAGAAGGAGAAAATAATTGGAAGACAACTTACAACAGGATTAATTTTTAAAAGCAGCTTATGAGAAAGGAGAGAACAAAATTTCCTGTAACACTTGCTAAGAATGAGGATGATGCTTCAACAACAGGGATGAATCTTGGGGACATAATGTTACGTGAAAGAAGCCATACAGAAAAGATCAGAATAATAGGAGTCATAAGATTTTCTGGGATACTGGAAATGTCTATACTTTGATGCCAGTGTGACTAAATCGATGCATACATATGCAAAATTTAAAAAATTAATTTGTGATTATTTTTGCAAAAATTAATCTATGATTTGTGCACTTTAGTGCATGTAGTTTAAAGCTCAACTGGGAAAAAATAACATGGATGAGACCACATTTGTTGAAGTGGTCTCTTGAGGTTGCAACCTAGTCGGCCTACTGCCTGCTCCGGTTCTCACCCCCTCCCTGTGACCATGAAACCTTAACTGCTCTGATTGTTTCCAGCCTCTGCCCATTCCAGCCCATACTCTCCAGGGCTGCTACAGCTCCTAGAGCTCTGCTCTCTTCTCCTAATAGAAACCTGACATCTGCAAGAGCAGTCTGAGATAGAGTGAGCACTGGCAAGAGACGACTGGTTGAACTGGCTGGTGATGAGGGATCTTTAAGGGTTCTCACAGTTTTGGGGTTTAGGCAGGAGAACTATAAAGAGCCAACTGACAGAAGCAAATCTGAAACTTGAAAAGTAGTCATGAAAATTTGGATTTTGGTCCTGGCTGGTGGTGGCTCAGTGGATAGTTGCCAGCCTATGAAACCAAAGGTCACTGGTTCGATTTCCAGCCAGGGCACATAACCAGGTTGCAAGCCAGGTCTCCAGCCAGGTCTGTAGCTGGAGGCAGGTGAAAGGCAACCATACATTGATGTTTCTTTCCCTCTCTGCCTCTCTCCCTTCCCCTCTCTCTGAAAAGTATAAATAAATTCTTTAAAAAAATGTTCAAGACTTAAATAAAATTAAAAACAACAACAACAACAACAACAAACCTTGGGGCTCTGGCTGGTGGCACAGTGGATAAGGTGCCAGCCTGCACACCTAAAGGTTGCTGGTTCAATTCCCCAGCCAGGGCATGTAGCCAGGTCTCCAGCCAGGTCTGTAGCTGGAGGCAGGTGAAAGACAACCATATATTGATGTTTCTCCTCCTGTCTGCTTCTCTCCCTTCCTCTCTCTCTGGAAATAATAAATAAAATCTTAAAGTAAAAAGCAGAAAATTTTAATTAAAAAAACCCCTTGGGTTTGATCAGCATTAGCTCTTATTCTCACAGTTCAAATAGTCTCCTTATTTCCAGGTCTCCTTATTTTCCAGACAAAATTAATTGAATATCATAATTGGAGGCACTCATTGATCCATTCATCCATCCATTCATTCAACAAATATTTACCAAATTCCTGCTAAATACAAGGTACTTCCATATAATGTAAAAGAAACTGATGTTCTGACCTATGGTATCATCATTTAAACAGTCTCAAGTTTACTTTGGCAAAGGTGGGAAAGGAAATGTAAGGTGTAAGTAAGTAAAATAATAATTGTTTAATGTTTATAATATATAGTCTATGATGAAAACATAATGATTGATGAGATGGTGGAAGGCATAATTAGGAAAGGTTCTAGAATATGTTCTGAAGCTGATTCTTCCACTTATTTGCTATATGGTATTCAAGTTCCTCATCTGTAAAATGGGAATAAAGGTAAGAATGTTGTGAAAGAGCATTATGAATATTGAAATTTATGTATCTAAAGAGGCTAGCATGATTGTCAGCACACTGTAGGTACTCAATAGGTAGTAGCTATTATCAATAACTCATTTAATATAACAGTCACACTTCTATAAATGCTTTCTTTGGTGAACACAGTCATTAAAAAGATGTTCTAATATAGCTAATCAGAATCACATTTTTAGAGTAAGGGCTTTAGTAATTTCATGTTAAAAACAGAAATATGAGAAGTAGATGAGGCATCCATGAGACAGGCAATTTAACAAAGTACTATTCGTACAACTTAATAAAGGGTGCATACATGTGAAAGAGGAATAAATGAAACCCACATCTTTCATACATAGAATGTAGAGATGAATTTCAAGCATTTCTATTGCATTGAGGTTAGAAAGAGAATGACCAGTAATTAAGAATTTAAATACCATCCCCTACCTCCAGTTCTTCTGTAGCCCATGCCAAGGGTTTGCTTAAACTAAACCTGTTTAATTTTTCCCTGTTAAAGGTAACTCTCTGGCTTGTAAACATTTTGAACCTTCATCTTATACCATTTCAACATACCCTCCAATGTAATGTTTGTTACACAACTGATATAACCAAGTGTCTCTTTAATTTTCATATTAATGGACAATTTTCTATTTTTATCTTCAAGTTTTCTTGAATTCTGCATTAACATTTATTTATTCATTTTTAAAGAATTCAAGAACTATCAAAGCAACTTGATTTTGTGCTATTTGCCAATAGGTAGATATGATGAACTCTCTAATTTGATTCTTGTTTAATACTGCAAAAGTTGAGTATAAAAGCAATTTTATTGTGTATTGTATTAAAGGGACATATTCTGCAGGTTTTCAAAAAAGTTCTAGGCTCTGGTTTACAAATTATGACTAAAAAAATACATCATGCCTTATACACTACATTAAGGAGATCATGGATGCAAAACCTACATCCCGCTTTTGAAAGAGTTAGGGAAGGCCTGCCAATAGTTTACTTTTGGCTAACACAGCACATTGTATTATATTTTTAAACACAAGGTTTTAAATCTGCTTATACCAAACTTCACAACGAGCGATGGGATAACTCCCTGGTTTTCTATACGTTGCCACATTTTGCATGGAGAGATTCGTGGGCTGTTTTATGGCTATGATTTTTACATTTTTCTACTCACCTCACCCTCCTAGGTATGACCTTCACCGAACCGAAGTTCGGACCAGGGCAAGCAAGGGTGAAGGAGCCCCCCAAACGCACTGCAGAGGACACTCCGGAGCACTCTTCAGTCAGTGAGGACACTATTTTCCCCTAGGGTTACTGTAGTTCCCGTTAGCTCAAGCCTGGGTTTGGAACAACTAAATTCAGGATGTGGAACTGGAGGAGAACGCGAGGCAAAACCCCAGTGGGGGTGGGGGTGATGAGGAGCTGTTTTAAGGAATTTGCTGCAACCGTGATGGAGCGCTTTTGCTCAAGCTCCTCTAACGAGATGCTTTTTCCTCATGGTCCTTGAGTTCCTGGGGAAGCGCCTGCCGTTTGAGTCTGTGGCCGGAGCGGGTGGTGGCCGAGAATCCACCGCGACGGTCAAGGGGAGTGGGCTCTCGGGATGGAACTTGACGCGCACCCTGGGGTCCCAGTGGGGCCCCCCCACCCCCGCCACTGTCTTGGGTGCAGGGGCCACGACTGGCCTTTTTGGCGGGAGGGCAGCTAGTGGGAGGAGGAGAAGGGGAAGCTGCCAAGGGCTTTCCCGGGCTCGCAGTGTCTGCGCGCGCTGCTCGCGGCCGGGCCCCCTGCTCGGGCCCCCGCAAGCGCGGCGGTCAAAGGGCGGGCTCGCGGCAACCGCAGCGCACGCGGGCCAGCGGGGGCGGAGCGCCAGTGGCGGTTGCGGGGCATGCGCGGCTCCTCGCGCGGCTCCTCAAACATGGCGGCAGCGGTGTGAAGACCGGTGCCCGCGCTCGGGATTCCGTGACCGGTGCGACTGAGTTTTGTTCCTTTTGCCCACGAGACCCTAGGTATGTGGCGACTCCGGGGCCCTTGAGGACCGCAGGGGCGGAGACTTGGCACTCGGGATGGGGCCGGTTTTCGAGGGCGGTTGGGTGGCCGGGAGCCCTTCGCGGCGCGTCCCGCTCGTGGAACGCCCCCTCAGCCGCCCAGCGGGACCGGGCCCTCGCTGGGCCCTGCACCCCTGTCGCCCACCTTCGGCGACCTCACCCCTGGAAGCCAGGGATCCGCTGCCCCGTGTAGCGCCGTCAGCCTGTCTCGTGGCGCCTCTAAAAGTCCCCCGGGGTCCCTTTGCACAGCACCCTCCGAGCATCCTCCCGCCGCGAGTGGGGCCGGGTCGGGGCCCGGGGCGGCGCGGTGGGCGGCGGGGCTGACTTTTCGTGGTGGACTTTGCGTGGCCAGGGCGGACTTTGCGTGGTCTGGGCTGAAACGCCTTCCGTTGCCCTCCGGGGACTTGTGAACTAACTTTTGGAGTTTGGGAGCGAAATGTCAACTCTGAAGGATGCGCCGGTGGCGGAGCGCGGGCTTGGGCGCTGGTGCTAGGTGCCCCTCGGAGTCGCGCCCGGGGCTCCAGGCAGTTGGGGGTGGGGAGGCGCAGGGGTGAATGCCAGGGGTCTGTTCTGGGGGCTGAGCCCCAGGGGCCACGGCCCCCTGTCGGGTGGGGGTAGAGCGCGGCTCCTGCTCGGCGGAGAAGCGGCAGGGCAGCCGCGTCGCTCTCTCGGCGTGCCGGGCTAGGGACCTTTGCTGTCTTGGTTTCCAGACAGCGTTCTCGCTTTTCTTACCTGGTTAGTGGTGGTGCTGTATCCTGGTGTGAATCGCCAAAGAGAGAGCAGCTAGGTGAATTTATTAGGTTTTGCGCTTTGTGGTTTCACATAGCTTTCAGGGCTCAACAGCAATTGGTCTTCTCCTCCCCCAAAGTGTTTTGACAGCACAGGTATTTAGGTACAAGTTCTGATTTAAGACTATTGTTTTTAAAAAAGATTATAAAACATTTATCGTCCATTACAAAGTGTAATTACAATTTCAAATTGGCCTCTACTTTGAAGAATTAGATTAGCATTTATGACTTAACTGTAGGGTGACTTTGGGAAACCTCTAGAAAGTGAGTGGATCGGTTATTCGGGAAAACGGAGGCAGGGAAAGTGAGTGCTTCATTGTGATCACGTGATTTATAAAATTAAAGTTTTCTTTCCTAAAAAGCTTTGCAGATAACTGCTGCATTTTTAATGATCCCAGAGCTATTTATATTTCTGTTTTGGGGAGAGAATATAAAAAGGCGTATATAACATTTATGGAGTACAGTTTCCCATGACAACCAATTGTATAACAATAGTTTGTAGACGCAGATTTAATTTTTATCAAGAACAGGGCTTGGGAATGTTCTCCAGTGATGACAATTTTGCCTTTCTTGCCGTTGTTTTTCTAAATTACTCATTAAATAATGTTTTTCCAATGATGAATATTCTTTAACTCTGTGGTTTTGTATATTTAATGGGGAAAATGTGAAAATAAGCTTTTGGAAATGAATCCAATTGGAATTTCTAGAAAGGAATGAGTTTATGAGTGCTGACCTGATGTCTTGTATTTGTTTAGCTGTAGCTTTAACCATAGTCTTCAAAAACAATCTGATAGGTTAAAAAAAAAAAAACTTAATGAAACATCATTTAAAATGTCTGTGGAATTTCTGAATAAATTTCATATATATTACACAACCACATAAGCTTCTCAAGGGTGTATACCTGTTTACTAAGGGAATCTGATTTGTTTTGAAATTAATAGTATGGAAAAAAAGATTAATGTAACCAAACTACTTTGTGTGTGAGGATGCTCTAAAGCTAAGGATGTCATAATATGTACAGCAACAACAACAAAACACTGGAGCCATTTGATATCAGTTTTTCTCATGAGGAAGTTGGTCAGTTCTTTTGATTTTTACTTCAATCAACACATCTTTATTAACTGCCTGTGCTGTCTGTATGGAGTTTAGTTCAATGTACATTTATTCAGAGACTGCTATGTGTGGTGGTTTCTGGCTGTTAAAGGATTTTCATCAGTTTATTCCTGAAAAGTTCAAGGCTCTAGCTAAGAAAATCAATAGGAACATAGCACAAGCAAATCTTTTATTTCAAGGGCAAATTCAGGAATTTTGGTCATAATTCTGTAAATGAAATGGTGGGTGTAAGTTAATTTTCTGGCTTGTGTGATATTAACTTTATATCTATTTTCTGATTGAATAAAACTAGACATTTTTATGAGATTATTTTCTGGGTCAAACAGATAACATTTGAGGGGGAAAATGATTGGTATAAATTGAAATCAGAATGTGCTTTGGAGATTGGGTATTTTTGATGCTAAAAAAACTTTACTTCTATGACCAAGCAGTTTAGGCTGTAATGAGATAGATATTTACTGACTGATCATTTTGAGCACTTTCTTTTTGCACAATGTTAAAAAATTCTCTCTGAGCTCAAAAATAACAAATAAAGGTTATGATGGTCAGCTATAAGCCAGATGTGACTCTTCTTTTGGGTTTGTTCCTTTTTAGCTGCCTGCCTGTTCCTCCCAGATGCTTCCTATCTCTCCTCTTCCTGCCCGTTCCCTTTGCTGTTGGTGTCTGTTTCCGCATCATTGAAATGGTCAGGGTAATCCTGCACTGCCTCACTGAGAAATAATTGATGATATAGTAAAGTGCCTTGAAAAGGCTGAGTAAGTACCAAGTCTTTGAATGAAAATGGTATGGCCCTTGTTCCATTTAAGGAAGATCCAAATCACAAATTTAGCTTGAGCTTTTGTAGGATGGGAGAGAGCAGAAAGAGGAGGAAATTTTCACTTGAATATTTTACTGCCCCTCTCTTTGGGTTAATAGAAAACACTTGTAACTTTAGTAGCTGGAACACTGGTGGATTCAAGGGATCTTCTGTTAGTTGAGTTATTAGTCACCTCTAGTCCCTTTTGTTTTGGCCAAGTTACCCTGTCTATAATTTTCCCCTCTGTTCTGATTTCAGTTGTTAATGGAAATCTGAGTTCATCTTCTCTGTTAGCTCCTCTCCCTAGAAGTCTCATTGTTTTCTTATTATCATATTTCTGGTTTTTAGGATATACAAGAAATGAACAAAGTGAGATCTTCCACAGACATCAGTATTAGAGTCATGAGGCTATGGTGGGAATAGTGGTCTGGCATTGCCAGATGTTTTGTTGTTTGGAGCGAGCAAATCAAACACCCTTAAGAAGTTTAGGAACATTATTAATGTCTGAAAATTACTACATAATATCTTAGAATTTGAAGTGATTGTTGTCTTTAGGAACCAAAAAAAAAAAAAAAAGTGAAAATTGTGAAAATGGCAAATGTTAATGATTTTGAAAGAAACAGTTTGTTCTTCCTTGGCTTGGGGTCTTAATATTTAAGCTTCCTTTACCCTTTGGAAATAGATGAAAGAAACCACTGTTGTTTATCATAGATTAAAATGGGTTGGTATAATTTAGTGGTAAGTTTTCTGGGTTCTAACCAGTTTAGGCTTTGGTTATTCTTAAGCATACAGACGCCTTTATTATAGTGATAACATGTCATTTTAAAAAGATAGCAGAGATGGTGGTCCTGAAAGCTGGGTAAGTTGAGAAAATTTCAGAAACTTTCCAGGATTTGAAATATGAATATGTCCTTTGTTTTTATGAGTAAGGTATTTTTGCTCATTTTGTGCGTATGTTGTCTGATATGATTAAAACTTAACCACCTTAGAAATAATAATACTAGTGATTTTCATGCTAAGTGGTTTCTACTAAACATATTTCCTTAAATCTTTCTCTTACTTTCAGTTTTTTGAACATGTGATGGAAAGGTTTTAATGTAAGAAAAAGGGATAGCTTACTTGTTAAAAGTGAAAAGATTTGAGGTTCCTGTAAGCAGTATATATGATGGTGCTGGTAACTTAATTTCATAATCATCTGACCTAGGGTAGATGAATTCCTTATTTAACTAAGGAGTTAAAAAAAATAAACTTTGTATGAGTAAAGAGCTGGGAAACATTTGAAAATGTAGAGCATTTGATTACCTACTTACTACTTGTGATCTGTGTTTATGGCTGTGGCTCTGCCCCTTCCTAAGTTTATAGGAGCAAATTGTTATAAGAGCGGAAAGAGAGTGCCCACCTTTTGTGGTAACATGCCATTGTAAACTTCAGACAGAACAGATATATTGCAATTCTAGGGCATACCTTGAGGATGCTTTCTTTTCTCAGGGAAAAGTTGGTGAGACTCTCTTTGCTTCTTGTCTTTAGACTGCATATTTGATTTATCTTTACCTCTGTTTCTCATAAGGATTAACTGGTACTGCATTCCAGACATAAACAGCTTCATTTGCTTAAGTTTTAAAGCTCATATATTGACAAAGTTTTCATTTTTAAAAAACATTTAGTCACTTTTCCCACCTTTCATCATTTTTAGCTGGTTTAAGATTTTGATTATATATTTGGTTTTAAATTAAGCAGGCAATGAATGTGTTCCTTCTCCAGTTCTCTTGCCTCTGAATACAGTTGTAAATGTGCCCTTTGCTGTGAAATGTGTCTTCTTTTTCTTTCAATAGATTTAAAGTATTATTTGGAGTATTTTTCAATATACTTTAAAGTTATTTGAAGAGTAATGATCAGTATTATCTTTATTTTTATTAACTTGGTAGAGTTTAGTAAATCTGTTAAAGTAAACACATTGTCTTTGATGGTTATTAAAAGAAAATATAGTACACAATAATGATAAGTACATTTATATATTGCTTGGTTTAGACTAGAAACTGAGATTTTTTGAGGTTGTAGAAATGTTTAAATGGGCAATTTACTGACACCTGCCTCATACTCGAAGCATTGTCAGGGATGTTTAGTTTTCTGGTCACTTCAGATCATGGTTTATTACATGCTTTTCTGTAGTCTGTTGTCTAGCAGGAATTGTTGTCATCATTTCCATTATTTCTTGTAGGGCTGGTGTTAGAAACCATAAATCTAGACTGCTGTGATAATAAGAACAGGCTGTAACCTGACCCAGTTCTTTTGTCGAAATATCTCATGGAGAGCTGCCTGTAGTAAATTGACATGCCCTGCTATTAAGTCCAGTCCTCTGCAAATGTTGGTGGGCAGCAGGTCTTTGGGCAATTAACCTGTGGCTGTGCTTTAAAACTTGAGGAATTTACAAGTATAAACTGGGATTTTTGCAACCCTTGACTCGTCTTTCATTTATCTTTTTCTGACATAACATACTTCTTAACTAAATGCATTACTTTCACATAAATTATTTTAACATTGCAAGTATTAATTATTTAAATTTGTAGGCAATACTTTTTAGATGAATAAAAATTCTTGAAAATAGTTTTTTGGGGCTTGTTTTTACACAGAAAAATTAATTTTTAATTTGGTGTGGTCAATTTTACTAAAACATAATTAAAATTGCTTCTCTAGAATCCTTAATTTCCCCCAGAAGACTTGAGTTGGTAAATCCTCACTACCAAATGTTCATTCATAATATTGATTATTATGGACAATTCATAGATGAAAAGTTGTTTTTCAGGGTAATTGCATAGTAAACTTTAGTTTTGTCTGTTTACTTTTATAGATACCAGAAAATGGGAAATTTGACAATTTCCTTGAGTGGAATCTTAACATGATGAATTATGTCTAATTTAACAACTTATATATGGCTGCACCATGTATAAATATGCTGTTTCTATCCTATTCTACATTAGGATAATCACTATTACCAGAAGCAAAATTTTAGTTAAAAGAGTCAGCTTCTTTTTATAAAAGGAAAATATGTAGCTATATGTATTTGAATTAAATCAATGTGTTTTTTTTTCATTTAGGTATAAATGTGAAGTACTCTTGAAACCAAAGTTTTAAACCAAAATTAACTATTTTTCAATCAAAAAGAAAAACTTCAAGGTGTTTTATGCAGTTAACTTAGACTTTTTAAAATCATTCTTTGCATATTGACTTGGCAATAAAGAGCTTTTTGTTTGTTTGTCAGTCAATTTTTTTTAATTTAATTTTATTGTTGTTGTATAACATCCATCCCCATTTTGCTCCCTTCTGTCCTCTTCCCCACCCACCCACTCCCCCACATGTTAGTCAAGTTTTAAAGCAATGCCTGTATAATGAGGTAGACTAAAAGAGAAAAAAAATCTAGGCCCTGGCTGGTGTGGCTCAGTAGACTGAGCACTGGCCTGTGAACCCAACAGTCTCTGGTTTGATTCCCAGTCAGGGCACGTACCCAGGTTGCAAGCCAGGTCTCTAGCCAGGTCTGTAGCTGGAAGCAGGTAAAAGGCAACCATGCATTGATGTTTCTCTCCCTTTCTTCCTCCTTCTCTTCCCCTCTTTCTAAAAATAATGAATAAAATCTTTAGAAAAATAAATAAGAAAAAAATCTACTTGTACTATTTCATTAATATTCTGGTGAGTTATATGTGTATACTCTAATTTCCATCATTTATTCCAACACTTTCTTTAAAATTGCCAGCAGGCGTTTTTATGAATCTTTTAGCCTTGAAACTTCTTACGTTATTGATATATTCAAGGGGATAGAATGAAATATTTTAGAAGTTAGATTATTTTTTGTACAGGGACTATGTCTTTTCCTTCTTTTATTATTAGTTTAAGCACATGTTTTGATTTCTGCTGTCAATTGAAAACAAAACACCTGTAATACTAACTTATTTAAGCTGTGGCCTATATTTTTGGGACCTCAAATATCCTAGAAATCAAATCCAGAGTAGAAACATAAAGGTGTGATAAATTTTGGAAAAGAAAGAGATGTGGGGAACCAGAAACTATCTCAGATCTCAAAGAAATTTCTCCTTGGCCTATTGATCTAGAGCGGTATTTGAATTAAGACATCAGATTAGGCGTTGGGAAAAGGAACGGAGGAGACAACAATGACAACCAAAAGAAAAATACCAAGTTTTAAAAAAACACCACCTTCTGGTACCATATAATTTTAGGTATAAGTAACCTGTAGGGCATTAGATTTTATTTACTTGTTGAGCAAATATTTTGGGGGCCCTATTTTGTGATGGACAGTGGATAGACACTGGGGAATACAAAGATGAACCAGACATGATATTGTCCTCAAAAGCTCACAGTGTACCAGGGGAGATAAGGCATGTACACAAGCACAACAGAAGCAATTTTGGCATAATGGTTAAAAATTCATGGAACTAGGTTCCAATTTAGTTGGGTGAGCTTGTACAGCTCTTTGAGCCTCAGTATCCTTAACTTTCAAATGGACAGTAATAGAATAAATTAACACAGGCTTGTAACATGCTTTAGGTAAGAAAAATTATAAAAAATCCCTATTAGGATATCAAGTCATTTAGTAAGAGCTCAGTAAGTGACAGCTCTTAGTATTTATTATTACCACTGCCAACATCACCATCATTAGACCCCAGAGATTATAATCTTTATTTTCTTCTGTCTTTGTTTACCTATTCTGCCCAGGATGCATAGTATACCTTTTTACTTCTCCCTTTCCAAGTATGTACAGTGTACTGTAATCTTATCTTTTTTTTTTTTTTAAGATTTTATTTCATTATTTTAGAAAGAGGGGAAGGGAGAGAGGCAGAGAGGGAGAGAGACATCAATGTATGGTTGCGTTTCACCTGCCTCCAGCCACAGACCTGACTGGAGACCTGGTTTGCAACCTGGTTATGTGCCCTGGCTGGGGAATCGAACCTGTGACCTTTGGGTTCACAGGCCGGTGCATTATCCACTGTGCTACCAGCCAGGGCCTGTAATCCTATCTTTTGATGTCTGGGAAACCTAGATTTGTATAATTTTTCTTTCACTACCAGCTTACTGGTTTTTAAGAATCAATAGAACTTGATAAGATACTGGACAAAGGAGGAGGGGAATCAAAGATAACTTATAACTCAGAAAGATTGGGAGTTCATAGTGCCTGTTAAAATAGGAAACAAAGGAAGAAGAGCACATTTTGGAGGGCAAAAGAGTTTGATTTTTTAAATATGTAGTGTCTGAGATGGCTGTGAGGTATTCAAACTGATGTTCAATTGGCTAGACTAGAAATTTTGGAGAGATGCTGACACAGGAGTCACTCACAAAGGAGTGTTATATCAGCCATGGAATAGAATGAGATTCTAGACTAAAATTTCTAGATGCTAGATGAACAGACTGAGTGTGACTAAGGAAGACCAATGGCTAGGGCAGAAGGAGTAGACACAAGGATAATGGAGGTAGGACAACTAGAGAATAACACATTCCTGAGGCTCAAAGAGTAGAGGTGTCAGGAATGAAGGGTTACCTATCACAGAGGGCTCCTGAAGTGTCAAGGAGAATGACTGAACTGGGGTTTGATGTCTGGGAGGCAATTGAAGACTTGGAAGCAGTTATAGGAGAAGAGGGAAGGTAGAGGCCAGATTGCAGAAAATGAGGTATCCCAGCAATTCTTTGTATTATGGGTGTTACGGTATTTATTACCAAAACCCTGATGGTCATCAGGAAAAGATTAGTTAATCTGGTAAATATATAATATGGTTGAGAGTCTTTTCTACACTGATAAAAATTATCTCAATTTAAGGTCACTTTACTTTTTCACATGTGTGGGTTTCAGTGAACTAATAATGAATGCTTAAGTTTGGACATTATTCCCACCTATGGGACTCCTTTCTGAGAAATATGGCAGCAAACCTTGCTGTTGTTATGGGAACAAATTTATTTTTTTCAGTTCAACATCTGTGTTTATTTTTATACTCTTTCAGGTGGAGATGCTATAAGTCCATCTGTTTTATAACATCTGAAATTTAAAGGGCCCTGGAAGATTTCTTGCTTGTCAAACTTGTTTCGTTCCTGTCCTTGTCACCCTGATTGACTATTCGGGTAGTAGTCTCTCATTAGGAGACTCACAGTATGATACCTTGTTTTTAACACAAAACTAAAAAGTGGGGGATAAAATCCCTAAGCAAACAATAATATAGAAGGATTCTGTAATGTTAGAATTATAGACTCCCCTTGTTCAATTCCCAGTCAGGGTACAAAACCATGTTGCAAGCCAGGTCTCCAGTCAGGTCCTTAGCTGGATGTTTCTCTCCCTTTCTTCCTCCCTCTCTGCCTTTCTCTCTAAAAATAATGAATAAAATCTTAAAATAGAATTATAGACTGCCTAGCTTGCTAAATAGTCCTTTAAAACTGTACTTCAAAAAAAGAAGTAGCCCTGGCTGGTAACACAGTGGTTAAGGTGCCGGCCTGCGAACCCAAAGGTCGCAGGTTCGATTCCCCAGCCAGGGCACATAACCAGGTTGCAAGCCAGGTCTCCAGTCAGATCTGTGGCTGGAGGCAGGTGAAAAGCAACCATACACTGATGTCTCTCTCCCTCTGCCTCTCTCCCTTCCCCTCTTCCTTCCCCTCTTCCTAAAAATAATGACATGAAATCTTTAAAAAAAAAAAAAAAAGAAGTAAAACCCAAACTACAATTTTTTTCAGAATCAGATAAGTGCACCTAGAATTTTAGGTTTAAGAATTTCCCTCTTAGTCTTATTGAGAAAATGGCTTAAAACAAACCAAGACTTTTCAAAGCATTTTTTGGCCTTTCAGCTATTAAATCTGTGTATGACAAGATACGATCTGCATAACAAATGGTTTTGTACTGTAAAAGATTCCAGGCTATCTATGCTTGGTTAGAGCCCGCTAGATTTGGTGTAACTCCTCTTTTGGTAAAGGAAATTTAAATGTCAGACACTATAAAATAGTACTAACCTAATACTGTTTTTTTTTTGGCTTATTTGTATTTGAGGGTTTTTGTTTGTTTGTTTGTTTGTTTTTAATGCAGTGGGGTTACTCCTTATATGCATTTAGAGAAGCAACTTCTTTTTATGGTGGTAAAAACAAAATAAAGCTTTTATTTTACTTTTTTATCACCAAACTTTTCTCTGCCATGTAACATTGAGCACTACTTGGAGGAGTCTTAATTTGAGTCTTTGTTAGAGTGTTGAAGCAGTGCAAAGTATACTAATAGCAAAGTTAAGCTTTTTCTACAGTTTTCTCTGGGGCTTAATTTTACACAAATATTTATTATTGTCCGGTTTTTATTTTAGCTAAAATACTGGCTTTATGAAACTATAACACAGGAAGAATTTGGAAGATTATGATATATAGAATTTGGAAAATACACATTTTAAATGTATATTTTATTATATATGGATTTGCACATGTGACTTAAAAATTTTTAAAGGATATATACTAGATGGTTAATAGCAGATATTATTGTTTGGTGGTGAGATTATAAAATTTTTTATCTTTTTGCTTATGGGGATGATGAATGTGTAAGAAAGAAGAAAAAAACCTGTTCTAGTTTCTAGGAGTTCACAAAGGCTTTTTTTTTTCCCTTTGGTTTACAAAGGGCCAAAATTTATTTTCAATACTCACCCATTCTGAAGGAAATAATATATTCATGAAAAATTATACCTCATAAGTATGTATGATGTACGTACATCATATAGCATAGGGTCACATCAAGTTTCTTTTGGCTTTAACTAGAATATGTAAGTTTTCTGATATTGCTGGTTATTAGGTGGCAGCTGCTTTCTTTGGTAGTTACGTGTCTGGGCATTACAAATACATTTGTGTATGTATATATGTATATTTAGTACTGCTTAATTTAAGAGTGACTTAAACTTAGCATTTATGTTTCTCAATTTTTATTAAATTTATGGGGTAACATTGGTTGATAATTCTATAAATTTCAGGTGTACAACATTATAGTACAATGTCTGTATACTGGCTGTGTGCTCACCACTGGAAATCTAGTTTACTTCATTACCATCTATTAAAAGCATTTTTATTTCTTGAAGCACATTTTTGGTCCATACTTTGAAAGAATAATTAAGTAATAGGACTCATTACAACATAATGTTAAGTGTTAATGCTGAAACTTATCTTGGGGGATTTTAATTAGGGCACATGGGGTAGGATAGAAAACAGTATTTGAACTTCCACTTATTCATGATACTATGCTAGGTGTTCTATCTATACTATCTTTAATTTTCATTACTGCACTATGAAATGCAGTTGGTATTAGTTTTAATTTACATATGGGAAAACCAAGACTCCGAAAGATGAAGTAGCTTGAATGGCTTTAAGCACTTGAAATAATATTTATACGTAATTGATATAGCTATCAGTAATCATCACAGTTTAAATTTTTTCTTTAAGAATACATATAGGCCCTGGCTGGTAGCACAGTGGATAAGGTGCTGGCCTGCGAACCCAAAGGTTGCTGGTTCGATTCCCAGCCAGGGCACATAACCAGGTTGCAAGCCAGGTCTCCAGCCAGCTCTGTGGTGGGAGGCAGGTGAAAGGCAACCATACATCGGTGTTTCTCTGTTTCTCTGTTTCTCTTCCTCTCTCCCTTCCTCTCTTTCTGGAAATAATAAATAAAGTCTTAAAAAGAAAATTAAAAAAAATACATATAATTTGTTAAGTGTGATAGACCAGTATTGCATATGTAGAGCTTCTTAATAAGATAACAGCCCTGGCTGGTGGCACAGTGGATAAGGCGCTGGCCTGCGAACCCAGGGGTAGCTGGCTCGATTCCCAGCTGGGGCACATGGCCAGGTTGCAAGCGAGGTCTCCAGCCAACTCTGCAGCTGGAGGCAGGTGAGGGGCAGCCATACATTGATATCTCTCCCTCTCTGCCTCTTTCCCCTCCCCTCTCTCTAAAGAATAATAAATAAAATCTTTAAAAAAAGAAAAAGATAACATTTAAGGATTATTTAAAAAATCTATCAGGGCATTTCCTCCCCTCATGAAAATAACTTTCTCTGATTATTTAATAGATATCATTGTAAAGAATTCAAGTTAATACATAGAAACATAGGGAAGAAAATAAAGTTCACCTAAAATCTTACTGCCTGTGATGCAAAAAAAAAAAGAAAAAAGAGGGAATCACCAAAATATCTTTGCATTACTTATGCAAATTTATAATTTTATACAAATAGGATTATATCACACAGGAGATATTTACAAAATACCATCTCTCTCATTCCCACAGTTCCCACCCCTACCCCACCCAGTCAATGCATACCATAATCTTTACCATCACTAGCTAGTATGTGTCCTTTTTCTTCCCATGCTTAAATCTTTTACTCATATAACCCTATAGAGACATAAATAAACTTATGAGTTTTAGTCACTATTAGTCACTATCAGTGAACAGTTGGAGTACTTTTTAAGTGAAAGGCTTTGTTCCAACTGGGGGAGAGCTACAGGGAAGAGTAATGTATGGCAAGTATTCTCAATCACTTCACAATCTGTGAGGAAAGGAGAGCAGGTGAACAACTTGTATTATACAAGACTTGCTTTGATATCTGCCATTGGGTAGAAATGTTGGGTGGAAACACAGTCTGGGAAGCTCTGCAAGGGAGCTTTCAGAGGGCAGATGCCTTGCCTTTTTGATTCATGTGGGCATGAAACCTTGACATGTAGGTTTATACTCAGTGTCTGTAAATAAATGTAAATAAAGTCATGTGTTCAAGTGCAACAAAAAAATTACTCTGTTGACTGGTTTAAGTGGATTAGCTCTTGTAGTTTGAGAGACCCGTAGAGAAGCAGTTTGTATATTTGCTTTGTTTCTTTGCAGAGAGATTATATATTTTCCCATCAGGGAATTGATTTTTTTCCTTTAAGATTTAGGCATTTTGTAATAAGGAGGTTGTAATATTTTGCTGTTCAGTTTTGTCTGTATAGTGCATAGCATTTTGTAGTTTAAAACAATGAAGTGATACTTTCTAATGCAGAAATCCTCATTTGCTCAAAAATAAGCTTTAAATATTCACTTTGATCTTAGATCTAGTGCCTAGTTTGAATGAGAATTTACACATTTGCATATGCCAAATATTAAACTTGGGGAGCAAGCATATTGGGGAGAGTCAGGAGAGAAAATAAATCTTCAATGAAGTGTATAAATTTCAGAATGTTTGAAAAGAAATAGGTTTATAGTTGCAAGCTGTAGAGTTTATTCTTGTACTACTATTTATTATTTTATTATTTTCATATGAACAACTGTAAACCCACTTTTGACCTATCCTGTATATAAAGGAAATAAAACAAGGTCAATATCATATTTTCCTCCTAAAGGGAAAACCATTTCATTTAACATTGAAATGATTGATATAGTGAAACATGGAGGCTACATGGTTCAAGAGGGAAAACAGTGAAGGCTGCCTACTTTATAGTGAAAAAGATTGTTTAGGGCAAATGATTTTGATTTTATCATGACCCTGAAAGAATCCTTAAATTACCATAGTGGACACAAGCTCAGTTTTGATGGTGGCTTCAAACAGCGTACTCACTGGTTTGTGTTTAACTCAAGAAAAGTTCTGTTTTTATAGAAATACTTGTTCTGGATTCTCACGAGCAATGTATGAGAGGTCCAGTTCTACATCCTTACCAACATTTGGTATTGTCAGTCTCTTTAGTTTTAGTCATTTATGCAGTAGTATCTCATTGTGCTTTTAATTTGAACTTTCTGGAACGCTGCTGAATATATTTCCACATACCTGCTGGCCATTTGTGTATCTTTAGCAAAGTAATTGTTCAAATCTTTTGACAATTATGTTTTATTTCAATTAAAAATTTTTAAAAAATGACTTTATTTATTATTTCCAGAGAGAGGGGAAGGAGGAGAGGCAGAGAGAGACATCAGTGTAAGGTTGCCTTTCACCTGCCTCCAGCTATGGACCTGGTTTGCAACCTGGTTATGTGCCCTGGCTGGGAATCGAACCAGCGACCTGTGGGTTCACAGGCCAGCACCTTATCCACTGAGCCACCAGCCTGGGCCAGACAATTACGTTTTTATTGGGCTGTTTATCTCTTTTAAATTGAGTTGTAAGAATTCTTTATATGCTCTGCATGCAAATTTTTAAAAATCAGATGTGTTTTTATTTTCTTTACAGTGTCATTTGAAGAGCAGTTGTTAGTTTTGATGAAGTCCAATTTATCAGTTTTTCTTTTAAGCAGTGTACTTTTTGTGTAATTAATAAATCAATTCCTAATTCAAAGTCACAAGGTCTCTCTGATCTCTAGAAATTTTATGATTTTAGGGTTTACATTTAGATTTATGATCTATTTAAAGGTAATTAAAAATTGTAATCCTAATCTGAGGATATTTTTTCATTAATTTTAGAGAGAGAGGAAGGGGGAGAGAGAAATATTGAGGTGATAGAGAAGCATCGATTTGTTGCCTCCCATACGCGCCCATCTGGGGATTGCACACACCTGTATCAGGGATTGAACCCACAAACCAGGTATTTTGGATAACTTAATGCGGTATTTTTCTCTCTTTTTTAAAGATTTTATTATTTTTAGAGAGAGGGGAAGGGAGGGGGGAAAAGGGAGAGAAACACCAATGTATGGTTGCCTTTCACCTGCCTCCAGCCACAGAGCTGGCTGGAGACCTGGCTTGCAACGTGGTTATGTGCCCAGGCTGGGGAATCGAACCAGAGACCTTCGGGTTCGCAGGCTGGCACCTTATTCACTGTGCTACCAGCCAGGGCTATGATGTATTCTTAATAGGCTTTTATAAAATAACAAATTATCCTCCATTAAATATCATGCCCTGATTATAGGCATATAGAGTAATTGAAGGCTGATATCTTTATGCCATATTAAATATTTCAAAATAAAAATTTTTTTTATTGATTTAGAGGGAGCAAGAGGAAAGGAGAGAGAGAAACATTGACCCCATTGTTCCATTTAATGATGAGGTACGCACTGGTTGACTCCTGTATATGTCCCAACCAGGGACTGAACCCCTGGTGCATGGGGAAGACACTCCAACAGAGCTGCCTGGCCATGGTTATATACCTCTTTTACAGCACTCACATTGTGCTTTGTTCATATGTCTATTTCTCATTGGATGGAGCTGTTGGAGGGCAAGGACAATGTATTATTTACCATTGTTGTAGATACCTGTCATGTCCAGGACATGCAGGAAAAGTTTGGATTAATAAATGAATTTAGTGGCTTCAAAGTGCACAGACCTTCTAACAAGTAATTGTCTTGTTAGACTTGACTTTTGCAGTTCTTACAAGTTTCACCAACACAATTGTGATTCTTTCACCTCTTGGTAAAATGGGCATAAGTAGGCTTTTGGGGTAGGCCTCAGTTTAAGTCTCAACTCTACCAACTTATCATGTACTTTAAAAAATTCATTTAACTATAAAATTCACTTTTAAGGTACACATTTCAGTGGTTTTTAGTGTATTCACAAGGTTGTGCATCTATGATCAATATCTAATTCCAGAACATTTCCATCACCTCAAAAAAAGAAACCCCTTACCCATACCCATGAGCAGTCACATTCCCGTTCCTCTTCCCCTATCCCTTAGCAACTACTAAGATGTATCATTTTTATTTAAGGGAAAGATATTAAAATGATCCAATTCTATAACCAATTTCTAATAATATCAATGTTTAGAAATGTGTTAAAGGAAGTATTAATTGACTTTTCTCATTGTAGGAAAGAACACCAGTAATGGATACCACAGAACAAATAGCAAGTGGAGGTAAAATTTACTTATCTAAAAAGTGATAATATTTTTTGTTTTAATTTGGAATGAGTATTTTCTGGTAAACTGAACCTTTGCAGAAGCCTCTTTAAAAAAAGAAGTTATAAGAGATGTTAGGTGCTTAAAATTGGAACTTTAGAACTGAAGAACTATTAAAGGTAATCTTGTCTTCCCCTCCTAGTTTATAAATGGGAAAACTGACACTGAAGGAGGTTAAGTGAACAGGCTATACAACAATCTGACAATGCCAAATTCATAATCCAAATCTTCTAACTCTAATATGAGTGATTAAAAATGCTGCATCCTGACTTGCTCTAATGAGAAGGCTGCTCATTGTCTTATGAGTATACCACGCTCATTTGCACTCTTTAAGTTATATTTTGTTTCCCATAATACATACTTCATACCATTGCCATCTTAAATCCCATTTTTCCTTAAAGACCCAGTTCAAGTCCTGTGTCTCTCAGGGCTTTTTTTTCCTGGCTGAATGCTGAATATATCCTCTGCTATTCACAATTTTGTTAGGTGTATTAGTTTAGTGTAGTCTCTGTAACTAGATTTTTAGATCATTTTTTATTGTTATTCTATTATAGTCTCAGCTTTTCCCTCATTGCCCTCCTCTGCCCATCCCAACCCCTACTCCCACAGTCAATTCTCACATTGTTGTCCATGTCTGTCAGCCATTCATAAATGTTCTTTTGTCTATTCCCTTCCCCTAACTTCTCTAGTATAGGAACTGTAAATTTACAATTTTGCTTTCTTTCCTATTAGAAAATCTTATAGAGAACTATTTAGTAAATATATGTACTTTCTTTTTACCAGTCAAGTTATTTAAATAGAAGCATCCTGTATATCCCCCTCAAGTGTTTACATATCTTTAAGAGTTACGCAGTTATAACCAGAAGGTAGATCTGTTCCCCTAAATCGTATACCTGGCATCACTCATGCCAGTACACTTGGGCCTCTTTAAAAAGCTTGTCACTTGAGAATTCAAGTATCAGGAAGGGTAAAACAGCAATGGATGGAAACACATCAAATATGGTTAAATCCATGAGTTTATGATACTAAAAAAAGAAAATTTTCTGGTTGTTTGTGGAGAATGCTAAGGATCCAACTCATTATTTTGAAAACAAGGAAATAAAAAGGATAAAGTATTGATTGTGACTTCTATATATGTTCTGTATCTCAGGGCAACTGAATGGTTGAAGAGGGAAGGTTTCTCTCTATATAAGTATTCTGGCTGATAAAGACAGAATGATAAAATTACAATACCTCCATTCTACAACCACTAATGAACTAATGGGTATAGACAATAGCCATCCATGGCTGGTCATACCCCACCCCCCTACAAAAGAAGAGAAAGAACTAGGTATTATTAACTAAGAGCCTCCTGTGAGAAGTACACATACCTCCTATGAAGTAAGTCATCTTCTTCTGTCCTCTCTGCCCAAAAGCCAAATCTGAATCTGATAAAGCTCTAGATCAAAATACCAATACCAATTTAGAGAAAATATAAGGACTAGAAGAACTCAGCACCACGAAGTGGTAGAGAATCCAGGTTGGAAATCTCTCAACTGGTATCATAAAAAAAATTGCTAGGGAAAGGGAGACAAAGGAAGAAATGGAACCTGTAGATCAAAAGACTTAAGAGACTGTTTGAAAAAAGGTAAAGGAAATGGACAATGGTGTGGGCATGGACTATGGAAGTGGGAGATGGGTTGGGCAGGGAGGGGTGAAAGGGGAAAAATTGGGACAACTATAACAGCATAAATAAAACATTATTTAAAAATAATTATAAAACTATTGGAACCCATTTAAAAAAAGCTAAGAAATGAAAAGAAAACAAAAGCCTTGAGACATCAACCATTGCTATGTATGGACTTTATTCATGTCCTGATTCAAACAGATTCACCTAAAATAATTAAGACAATTGGAGAAGTATGAACACTGACTGATTATTTGATGACATTAAGGAATTAGGTTTAATTTTCAGCATAATAACAGTATTGTTAATTAAAAATGTGTATCTTTAAGAGATACACTGTAATGTATGTGGACGAAATAATATAATTCCTTTGATTTGGTGAAGACACAAGGTCCAACACCGAGCTCCTCCATTTGGCACAGAACTCTGACTATTCCATTGAATTACATTATATTCTATCTTCCTCGTTATGTTTTAAACTCTTAAAAACTACTTAAAAACTACTTTAGGGCACAGGAGGAAAGATGGCGACAGAGTAGAGAGCAGTGCTGATGGTGTTCTCAAGTACCAGAGCAGCTAGAGGACAAGATAGGGAACATGACACATCTTCAGGACCCTAAGAATTGGAGTGGTCAGCATCTGGACCACGGGAGCACAGCCCAGAGGCAGAGGAGACCAGCAGGAGAGTAGCCCTCGGGTCCAGGCTCCATCTGGACCAGTCAGGGATTATTAAGGGCGAACAGCCATCTAAACCCTTTCTTCTTATTATTGTTATCGTTTTTATTTCTATTTTCCTTTTGTTTTGTTTTGTTTTGTTTTTTGTTTTTCTGCTAAAGGTCCACAGGTCCAGAATACAACCAGACAGCCCAAATAAAGGACACACCAAGAACAGCAAGTGGAGAAAATCTGGTAGACGGCAACATTGAACTCCACAAATCTTCTATCACAGAAGGGTGCTCAACTAAGGCAAGGAAGCAAAGCAGGTTAACCCAAGGAAAGAACAACAATAAATAAATAAATAAAAAGCAAGCAAGAACAGACACCCAAAATGGGGAAAAAAAGAATCAGTCCATCACCAAAAGGGAAGGAAGAATCCCCAGAAAGACCACAAAATGAAACAGAGGCACCTGAAATATCAGATAAGGAATTCAAAAGAATGATGATAGAGAAGCTCAGTGAGCTCAGCCACATCAAAGAAAACTATAAACAACTCCAGGGAAATTACAAAGAACTCCAGGGAAGTTACAAGGAACTTACTGAGAACTACAACAGCATGATAAAGGACATAGAAACTACCAATAAGTGCCAGGAGGAAATGAAGAATACAATTTCTGAATTGAAGAATACACTAGAAGGAATCAACAGTAGGCTAGAGGAAGCAGAGGACCAGATCAGTGAGTTGGAGGATAATGTAGACAAATACTCCAAGACAGTACAAGAGAATAAAAAAGGCTGAATAAGACTGAAGAGGGGTTAAGAGAGCTGCAGGACAACATGAAACGTAACAACATCCGTATCATAGGGATACCAGAAGGAGAAGAGAAACAAGGAATGAAAAACCTGTTCAAAAAAGTCATGATAGAAAATTTCCCTAACATGATGAGGGAAAACATTAATCCAGTTCAGGAAGCACAGAGGGTCCCAATGAGGATCAACCCAAACAGACCAACACCAAGGCACATTATTATAAAAATGGCTAATTTCAAAGACAAAGAGAGAATCCTAAAAGCAGCAAGAGAGAAAAGACAAATAACATACAAAGGGACTCCAATAAGGCTATCAAATGATATTCAAGAGAAACAATTCAAGGCAGAAGGGAATGGCAAAAGTATTTCAAGTAATGGTAAACAAAAGCCTGCAACCAAGAATACTCTACCCAGCAAGGCTCTCATTCAAGATAGAAGGAGAAATAAGGAGCTTCCCAGACATAAAAAGTCTAAAAGAATACATCTCTACCAAACCAGCATCACAAGAAATGATAAAGGGTCTGTTATAAAAATAAGTAAACAAATAAAATGAAGAAACAGAGAAAGCCAAAGAGGAATACAGACACAAATGGAGAAAATGGCAATGAATAAGTATCAATCAATAATAACCTTAAATGTAAATGGATTAAATGCACCAATCAAAAGACATAGGGTAGCCGAATGGATAAGACAACATGACCCGCATATATGCTGTCTTCAAGAGACCCACCTCAGAACAAAAGATCAACACAGATTGAGAGTGAAGGGATGGAAAAATATATATCAAGCAAAAGGACACGAAAAAAAAGCTGGAGTAGCAATACTGATTTCAGACAAAATAGATTTTACAATGAAGGCCATAAAAAGGGACAAAGATGGGCATTTCATAATACTTAAGTGAACAATCCATCAAGAAGAAATAACTCTGATAAACATATACACACCCAACATAGGAGCTCCGAAATATGTAAGGAAAATTTTGGAAGACTTTAAGCCATAGACATAGACTTTAAGAAAGACATAGGCAGCAACACACTAATAATAGGGGATTTTAATACCCGACTATCAACAATAGACAGATCTTCCAAACAAAAAATCCCCCAAAATGTTGTGGCATTGAACAACACTCTAGAGGAAATGGACCTAACTGATGTATACAGAGTCTTTTACCCCAAAGAAACAAAATACACATTCTTTTCAAATGCACATGGATCATTCTTCAAGATAGACCACATGGTATGTCACAAGACAAGCCTCCATAGATATAGGAAAATGGAAATCATACAAAGTATCTTCTCAGATCACAATGGCTTGAAACTAGAAACCAATCTCAAGGGAAAAACCCAAAAATTCTCTAACTCATGGAGACTGAATAACATGCTTTTAAGCAATGAAGGAGTCAAGAATGAGATCAAAGATGAAATCATAAAGTTCCTGGAAACAAAGGACAATGAACACACAACAGCCCAAAATCTATGGGATACAGCAAAGGCAGTTCTCAGGGGGAAATTTATAGCAATACAGGCCTTCCAAAAAAGGTTACAAAAAGTTTATAAAAACGACCTACCCACAAAGCTGCAAGAACTAGAGGAGCAACAACAAACAAAGCCCAGAGCAAGTAGAAGGAAGGAAATCATCAAGAATAGAGCAGAACTAAATAACTCAGAGATTCAAACTACAATTCAAAGAATCGACAGGACCAGGAGCTGGTTCTTTGAAAAAATAAACAAAATTGACAAGCCCTTATC
>PVIW01012451.1:0-32031 GCA_004026585.1 Noctilio leporinus
GTTCAGCCTTTTTTGATTCTCTTGTATTGTCTTGGAGTATTTGTCTACATTATCCTCCAACTCGCTGATCCGGTCCTCTGCTTCCTCTAGTCTACTGTTGATTCCTTCTACTGTATTCTTCAATTCAGAAATTGTATTCTTCATTTCCTGCTGGCACTTATTGATAGTTTCCATGTCCTTTTTCATGCTGTTGTAGTTCAAAAATATGGAACGCTTCACGAATTTGCGTGTCATCCTTGCGCAGGGGCCATGCTAATCTTCTCTGTATCGTTCCAATTTTAGTATATGTGCTGCCGAAGCGAGCACCATTTATTTTATTTTACTCTATTTTTATTTTGGATTTTAGAGGAGAAGGGAAGAAGAGAGGGATAAAAATATTAATGTGAGAGAGAAACATCGATTGATTGTCTTCCATAGGGGCCCTGACCGGGACTGAACCTGCAACCCAGGCATGCTTCCTGACCTGAAATCAACCCGCCACCTTTCCATTTTGGGGATGACCCCAACCAACGGAGTTACACTGGCTGGGGGCTCATCTTAACCAATGTCACCACGCTCTTCCCCTATGTTTTCTTCTAAGAGTTTCATGGTTTCAGGTCTCCCATTAAGTCTTTAATCTATTTTAATTGATTATTTTAAAAGACTTTATTTATTTATTTTTAGACAAAGAAGGGAGGGAGGGAGGGAGGGAGAGAAACATTGATATATGGTTGCCACTCACGCACTCCCAGTTAGGGATCTGGCCCCTGGCCCCCAGCCCAGGCACTTGCTGTGACTGGGAATCAAACCAGTGACCCTTTGGTTTGCAACTTGGCTCTTAATCTACTGCACCACACCAGCCAGGGCTAATTGATTTTTATATGTGGTGAGATCAACGTTCAGTTTCATTCTTTTGCATGCAGATATCCAGTTGTCTCAACACTATATTGATGAGACCATACTTTCTGCATTGTGTATTCCTTTTTTTTTTTTTTTTTTAAGATTTTATTTCATTATTTTCAGAGAGAGGGGAAGGGAGAGAGGCAGAGAGGGAGAGAGACATCAATGTATGGTTGCTTTTCACCTGCCTCCAGCCACAGACCTGACTGGAGACCTGGTTTGCAACCTGGTTATGTGCCCTGGCTGGGGATCGAACCTGCGACCTTTGGGTTCAGAGGCCGGCGCCTTATCCACTGTGCTACCAGCCAGGGCATGTATTTTTGACACCCTTATTGAATATCATTTGACCTTACATGCCAGGGTTTATTTTTCTGCTGTACATTTTCCTCCACTGATCTATAAGTCTTTATACAAAACACCATATTGTTTTGATTACTGTCGCTTTGTCATATATTTTGACACCAGAGAGTTTGATGCCTCCAGATTTTTCTTCTTCAATATTGTTTTCACTATTTGAGGTCCTTTGAGATTCCATATGAATCTTTTTCTGTTTCTTAAAAAAATGCCTTTGGGATTTTGATAGGGATCACATTGAATCTGTAGATCACTTTGGGTAGTATGGGCATTTTAACAGCATAAAATTTTCCAATTCATGAGCATGGTTGTCCTTCCACTTATTTGCATCTTCGCTTGCTGATCCAGCTCCCAGAGCCATGGGTGTAGTATTCTCTGTCTTCCTTGACATTCTGATCTTCACCCCAGCTGCTCCTATGGCTAGAGTAGGCCTGTGTGCACATGACTCAGCCCCTGAAATCCTCCTCTTGACCATCAGCTCAAGGGGAGTTTCTTCTTACATTCTAAAGACCATTGGTAGCCTTAAACACCTGGCTAGCCACCTCCTCAGGCGGGAAGTGGCCTGCCTGTGATGTCCCTGGGGAAACAGGCCCCACGGTCAGTCCTACAAGGGTAGGAGACAATATTAAGCATTCAGGTAACTGGTAAACATTCAGCACCAAGTTTGACTCAGGAAGAAACAAGGACTAGAAACACAAAGAGTGAAATATGTAGTTATTCCAAAGGTGTTGAATTTGATTAAACTCTTGTATTTTGTTACTGCAGTTGTAAAGAATGGGTTTAGAAGAATGTGGTACTCTTAACAGCCCACCCTCACAATTCTTCCTCCTGGTGACTCAGACATACATATTGTATTTTTTGAAACCTTATCACTGTAGAATTCTTTCCTGCATTGCTGTTACTATATATAAAAATGACTACTTTTTTGGCTCCATTTTTGATGTGTATTTTTGTCTTGGAATTATTTCTTTAATATATTGCGGTATCATTTATTAATACCTTAGAGTTGAATGTCTGAGACTTAGACTTTGTGTCTTAGGATATCATTTTTGAATTAGGTGTATATCAATGTTTCAAAAAAAGGTTATGGATATTGAAAGTGCTTTGTAAATTGTCAAGCAGTAGAAAGATATTACCATTGTTTGAGAAAAATAGTAAATTGTTTCCTTCTTTTAATCATGGAAATACTTTGCAAGACTGTTTGCTGGAACACTATGGATGCCCTTGTGGTTTGGGTTCTGTCATTTTCAGCGTTCCCTTGGTGGCTTCCAGACATAACAACATACACCAAGGAAGGAAAAAAAAAAATCTCCCTAGGCACATTCCATGGTCTGATCTTGATTTTAAAATAGTTCTAAGTATAATGGAAAAAAGATTCATCAAAAATAATATAATATGTTTTTGTAAAGCAAGCTCAGAACTCAAGACGCCAAGGAAGAGTGAGGCCTATAATTCCAATGATGAGGCTAAGCAGGTGGGCCAGGGAAGATGGGCTCTTGGTTAAAACTACTCTTGAAGCCCTGGCTGGTAGCACAGTGGTTAAGGCGCCGGCCTGCGAAACCCAAAGGTCGCAGGTTCGATTCCCCAGCCAGGGCAACATAACAAGGTCTCTAGTCAGGTCTGTGGCTGGAGGCAGGTGAAACTCAACCGTACATTGATGTCTGTCTCCCTCTCTGCCTCTCTCCCATCCCCTCTTTCTAAAAATAATGAAATAAAATCTTAAAAAAAAAAAAAACAAAAAACAAAAAACTGCTCTTGAAGGTGATCCATGCCTGCCTGGGGGAGGTTCTCACAGCTTCAGGAAAGGCGGGGCACGGGACAGACCCAGGTGGGCCATTGCTGCCAGCCTAAGTGACCTGCTGATAAGTCTGTTTTCTACATGTTGACCTTCCCTGGCAGCTGCAGCAATGCCTATGTCACTCCTTGAGGGCTTCGTCCTCCTGACGATGGTCAGAGGGAAAACCCGGAGCTCCACTGGGGCCAGTGACTCTGGTTTCACCCGGGACTTGAGGATAACATGTGTCCTAGGTTGACTGGGAAAGAGAGGAGGGGAGGGAGAGGTAACTTGGGGTTCGTTATCCAGGGAAAACATATATCTGAGGTTTTATTTTTTAAAAAAAGATTGTGAAATAACTGCACTATGGATGGGAAATGAGTGAGTAAAACATAATGGCGTTAACTCCTTTGTATGTGTAACCATGGCTTCAGCCTGGAGGACAGGTGGTCAGATTTGGTGAGAAACTGTTGGCAGTCACTGCCTACACCCCACCCCCTGGGAGGCAGCCTGGTGGGATGGATGCGCCTATAGTTTCTTACTCCACAAATTACAACATGTTTCCATACAAATGTACCTGCCTGCTTCGGTAAACTGCACCACCTTCTGGTGTTTGGTCTGGTCACATTGACCCTCTTCCCTAGGGAGTGGCAGCTTCTGAAAGAGCATCTGAGGCTGAGAGGCAGGAGGTAGCCTAGGCCCAGGAGGCTGGGCTGCCCCTTTCCCTGGCGTAGGCCTGGGTGGTCCTGCTGCCCTAGAGGGTCCCCGGTGGCCCCGTAGGAGCAGGGAGAGGGTGCAGCCCCGGGGAGAGAGAGACTTGACCCACATGGCAAGTTTCACTGTTTTAAGGGGAGGGTCCCGGAGCCCTCTCTGAGGAGTCCCATCTGAGCAGGGACGGGAGTGAAGTGGGGGAGCAGCGAGGGCGCAGGCTGGGCTGCTGGGTGCTTGGAGCTGCTGACCGGAGCCGGCCGAGCCAGCGATGGCGCGTAGTATGTTCAGAGAGGAAAGCAGAGCCATAGCTTTCCCAGCCTTCCTACTTTTTGTAATGAACATTTTCTCTGGTGGAGATGAACTTGATTAAACTCGTGGTATTAAAACTGTAAATATTTGGTTCTGTGTCGGATGAGAACATTTCAAGCCACATCAGGCCATCGGATCCATGTGTTGAAAACACGCCTCTGGGCCCAGTGGAACACGAGACGGAAGACAAGTTGCCAGGCAGGTCGGCTGTGCCGACGCGCGGTGGCGTGGCCCAGACTCCGTGCAGACAGGGATGCGGAGGGACCGTGGGCCTCAGGTTAGACGGCAGGTGAAGCTTGGTGCAGTCAGCCCCAAGCCCACCCTCTCCTTCCAGAGGCCAGGCCCAGGAGCTCCTCCCTGGGAAAGTGGGCCCCAGGGGACAGAGCCTCAGCTCTGTCTCCCTGGGTCAGAGCTGAGAACTCAGCCGCCCCCTCCCCTGCAGAGAGCGGGTCGGAACTGCACGGTTTACAAAAGCACTTTCACCCTCGCCACCAACCCTGTGCCACGGGGCAGGGCAGCTGCTGGTCGCTCCCTGCGTGTTGGAGGTGAGGCCACCAGGGCTCCTTGCTGTGAGAATGCTGCAAGTGTGTGGAGACAGAAAGCACTTTGCTGTCCTGAGGAATAAAGAACACTGCGATTCCTGCTCTGTGAAAAGAACACCCATGGCCTGGATTGAGGGCCTCCCCACAAACAGACACTGAGGTTTTAGTGGTTAGGTGGTGGCGGACATTTTCCCATTTCTAAATTTTCTTTTGGCGCAATGTTGTTTATGTAATTTAGAAAGAAGGAAAGTATCTCCCTGCCATGGGATTCGGCCAGAAAGTAATTGAGTGACTGAAACTATTTTGAAAAATAGCTTCTGGCTGCATTGAAGCAGCAGCCAGCACTGACTCCAGGCACCACGCAGTATTGGCAGGAGTCAGGAGAGGGCTCCGTTCTTTGGGGTTCAAGGGTGTCTTCCCTTGGAAGGGAGTGCTTTGTGAGTTGTTGTTGTTTCTTTCCCACTTCTGACATGTCTTAATGAATTTCCAAACATTCTTTACAGCTTAGAGCATTCTCAGCCTCCAAGCGGACTCGTCATTGACAAAGAATCCGAAGTTTACAAGATGCTTCAGGAGAATCAGGAGTTAAATGAGCCCCCGAAACAGTCCACTTCATTCCTGGTTTTGCAGGAAATCCTGGAATCTGAGGAGAAAGGTAATCCATCAGCTCTGCGTGTGGTCAGAGGCTCTTGTTCAAGGCCTAGGGTGAAGGTCAGTCATTGTTGAAACAAAGATGACCGCAGCCCTGGGTGGAAAGAGCTCTGTGTACTTTGGAAGGCATGGCTTCTGAAATGCTAAAGGCTGGGAGGGAGGGGAGAGAGGAGGAGGGAGGAGGAGGGAGAGGAGAGAGGAGGAGGGAGGGGAGAGAGAATGAATGTGAAGGCCAGTTGTTTCCTGTCACATGAACTTGAGGAGGTAGAGGTCACAGTGAGCTTGACTGTTGTCGGATTTTGTTGGTCTGTCTCTTGACCTTGTGTTTGGTTTGCACCACAAGCCACACTTCTGTGGCGGTTGGCGTGTGAGTGGGTGAAGACCATGGCTGATGAGATGCAGAATGAAAATGAATCAGTGATACGGTGAGGCTCCATGCGGGGCTCTCACTTTGGGGCCTTGCGCTTGTTGCCGTGTGGTGGTTGACCTGAGAGCCACACCCTCCCCCGTGTGACCTTTTGCCAGTCTCTGAGCCCCTCCAGGCCTGTTTTCCCATTTGTCAGCTGGGGACCAAAATCCTTCCCTCTCAGATTGGTGTGAGGATCAGATGTTACAAATGTCACCCAATAGCCATCCCCATGACCCGCACATAGTGCTTCATCACTGTCATGAGGTTTGAAACCTTATCAAGATGCTCCAGGCCAGCCTTCACTGGTCCACGGTGGGAGCGCATGTTCAAGGCACCCACTTGCGACCTGCCTTGAGACCTTGAGCAAGTTGTTCATCCCTCTAGGTCCTTGTTTCTGCACACGTCAGGGAGACCCCCATGGGTTTGCCGCAGGGTTTGGTGATAAACCCCCAAAGACTGCTTATCAGACTTCTCATTTTGATGCATGCAGTTCAGGGGCATTAAGTACATTCATATTGCTGTGCTAGCATCTTGCGAAACTGAAACTCTGTACCCGTTGAACACTAACTCCTCCTTGCCCGCTCTTCCAGTCCCTGGAAGCCACCATTCAGATTTCTGTTTCCATGACTGTGACTACTTCAAGTGCTTCATGTGAATGGACTCATGCAGTAGTTGCCATTCTGTGCCTGGCTTATTTCACTCAGCATAATGGCCTCAAGGTTCGTTCATGTTGTAGCATGTGTCAGAATGTATTTTCTTTTCTTAAAGATTGTATTTACTTTTTAAAGAGAGGGAAAGGGAGGGAGGAAGAGAGAAACATCAGTGTGTGGTTGCCTCTTGAGTACCCTCAACTGGGGACTTGGCCTGCAATCTAGACATGTGCCGTGACGGGGAATTGAACCAGCAACCCTTTGGTTCACAGTCTAGGGCTCAATCCACTGAGCGACACCAGCCAGGGCCTGTCCTTTTGTTCTTTCTTTTCTTTTCTTTTTTCTTTTTCTTTCTTTTCTTTTTTTTTTTTTTTGTCCTTTCTTTTTAAGGCCAAACAATATAATATGTATATATCACATCTTGTTTACTCATTTGTCCATTGAAGGAGACATTAATGAGAGGAAACTTAGGAGACATTCATGGACTGAGAAAACACACAGAGAAATCACAGAGGCTCTGAGATAGGAAAGCTGGACTTATTAAATATCAAAGTTCATATGGTTGATGCCCAGGGTCCCAGGAGGATCCTCGGATGTGGAGTCCGATGACCGAAGACCACCGGTTGGCTCTGTCAAGGACCATGAATTTGTTTGCTAGACCATGTGGAGCCTGGGAAGGTTGTTGAGCAGTGAAGTGGACAGAAAGAGCTGTGCTTTTCTTACTTTCACTTTTTTCCCCAGAAAGCTTTCAGCTGCAAGGTTCACTGGAAGAAGGAAACTTTGGAAATGTTTTTGGTTGCCCAGAGTCCTAAGGGAGCTGGTATTTTTACTGTAAGTTGGTTGAGAGGGAGTAAAATGAAATTTCTTTGAGCTTCCAATGTTGGCTGAATAAGGGAGAAGAAAATTGAGCCAGCAGGTGGCGCTGCAGGGCTGAACGAGCCCCAGCCAGGATGCTGCTAGCCAGCTGCTCCAGCTGTACCCAGTTTTAAGTTAACTTCTTTTTATTTCACAAAAGGATGTAGATTCTCTGCCTACTGTGTGAGGCTCCCATGCCCCTCCTTCCATCTCTCTCTCTTTCTGCTTGTGCCCTTGCCTTTCCTGGTCATTTTCCTGAGGACTGAGAATGAGTTAGGTGAAAAACAGCCCAGAGACCGTGACTGCAGGGAGTTGGTTCTCTCAGCACAGTTTTCTTTCCAAGCTGTCCAGAGATGCTGCTATTTCTTCCTTTCACAGAGGGTAGGCAGCCAAGATGGGACCTGAGGGAGCCTATTTGAGATGTTGGGAGGCATGAAGCTGCCCACCCAGGTTCTCCTGAGATCCCGGTGGGGGACAGGGTCAGGATGAGGGGAGAGAGGCATCTGCACTGGGCACAAGGTTTAAGGGGCAACCTGATCGGTGTGGCTCACTTGGTTGGGTATCATTCTGCAAACCAAAAGGTCACCAGTTCAGTTCCAGGTCAGGGCACATGCCCGGGTTGTGGATTTGGTCCCTGGTCAGGGTGTGTGCAAGAGGCAACCTATAGATGTTTCTCTGCCTTTCTTTCTTTCCCCTCCCCTCGCTCTAGAATCAATTTCAAAAATTTAAGAGGCACTGAAAACTCACCAATAGAGACATTAATGATACTTGAATGTAGTATTTTTTAAAAATCAAAATTAGCCCTGGTGGCTCAATGGACAGGCGCCAGCCTGCAAACCCAAAGGTCGCTGGTTCAATTCCCAGCCAGGGCATGTAACCAGGTTGCAAGCCAGGTCTCCAGCCAGGTCCTTAGCTGGAGGCAGGTGAAAGGCAACCATATATGGATGTCTCTCTCCCTCTCTGCCTCTCTTCCTTCCCCACTCTCTAAAAATAAACTAAATATTTTTTAAAAATCAAAATTAATGCAAGAAAATATATAATGAATCAGGTTGGGGATAATCAAAGTGGCATTGGGTTTCCCTGATGCCTCTTCTGATGGCCCAGTGTCAAGCCTCCTCCTCCAAGCCTACCCGTGGCACTCACAGCTGGGAACAATGGGGAGCCACAGTTCCCTGTTCTCTGCCACTTCTCAAGTGTTAACAGGTGGATGTCTGTGTTCATCAGTTTCCCCTGTGCAGAAGTCCCCAGCCCTGCTGGGGAAAACCTGAGAGACTGTGCTATAAACACCCATGCTGGGCCGTTAAAATCCCGGGCTGCTTTGAAATACTCCCTTTTGTTGTTCTGCAAGAAGCAGCCAAATACCACAAGCTACCTCTCTCAGTTCCATCAGTCAGCAGTGAGCTGCAGCCGCAGCGCATTTCTTGCTCCAGCTGTGAGGGGCTGCTGGTCATCGGTGGCAGGTTGGCAGGGCTGCACCTGGCTTCTTCTCACTCCCGAACAGACAGGGCTCACATCTGCCCATGTTCCATTGGCCAAAGCAAGTCATGGGCCAAACCAAAGTCTGTGGGATGAGGAAGTGCACTCCACCGAGAGCAGGGTTTCTCACGCTACCTGCTGTTGACATTTTGGGCCAGATAAGTCTTTGCGGTGGGGCTGTCCTATGCATTTTAGGACATTGAGCAGCATCCCTGGCCTCTACTTACTGGATGCCAGTAGCATTCCCTGCTAGTGGTGACAACCAAAACTGTTCCCTCAGGTACACAATCAGCCACAGTTGAGAATCACATAGTGGGGAGCATGGCGAGGGTGGGGAGGGTATGGAGAACCATGAAGAAAATATATAATCTACCATGCCCAGCCTATTATAAATACCCCTAATTTGCATACACTTCAACTGTTGGTTCGGAAGCACCAGTCAACATATAGGGACTCAGTTTCTAAAAGCATAGACAGCCAGGATCTTCCTCTGTCCACCTCAGGATTTCCCAGCTTGACTGCAGTTACAGTGACCCTGCCCTCACGCCTGGGCCTTATGCAGAGAACCATTTTTTTGTGCAATTACCTAGTGATTCTCAAAGTGTGGTTCCTGGGCCAGCAGCGCCAGCAGCACCTGAGAACGTGTTAGAAATGCAGGTTCTTGGGCCCTACCCCAGGCCTGCTGAATCAGACATGGTGAGCCCAGAAGTCTGTTTTGATAAGCCCTACAGGTGATTCTGATGCATCATCAAGTTTGAAAACAGCTTCTGTATTCTAAGAAAGTTGGGGTAGGACAGCATCCCTTGGGGCCCCTTGACCCAGAGGGGCTTGTTCAGCAGGCCTGGGGTAGAGTCTGGCCTGGGAATGTTATGAGTCCCTGGTGCCCGGGATGCTCCTGGGTGCCTGTTATGAACTGCTGTTGTAGAGACTTCCAGCTTCTTGGGCCAAAGCCTGTTGGACTAAGTTAGGGACCATCATGCATTTGTCATGACATCTCATCATTTATTTCTGGGTATTCATTGAGACCCCATGCTCGGCTCTGTGGACCGTTGAAAAGTAGATAAAACAGCGTTCTATTGCTCTATTAATTTGTAGTCCAGACAGAGACATGTATACATAACTGATGCACGTAATGCAGCTAGGCCACATCACAGTAAAGAAATACATGATGTGGAAACATAGCCAGCCATATATAGAGCAATAGTAGTAAAATTAGAAGCTTACCATTTGTGAGAGCTGCCATGACAGAGGCTCTGAAGACATGATGAGCCGGGCTATAGTCGGTTCAGCACCCAGAAACTAGGAGCTTCTGTCGTAAGCATGAAGCTGACTTCAGAAAGGCTGTCGCTGTGCTCTGGATGCTTGGATCCAGCTCTACTGTAGTGACTTTGTTCTTGTGAATTGGATTTCTTTCTGTATCTAAATGCAGTCTTTTGATGACTGACTTATTCTAAGGCATTGTTAAGTTCCCATAGTGGTGTTTGCATGTGTTTAATCAGAATGTTATGTATCTTTTGAGGGTTGACCATGTGCTAGGTACAGTGGGAGGGCTTTATGTGCATTTTTAAATATTTTTGTGCCACTGTGAAGGGGCGGGGGGAAGATCTGTTTTTTTAGAAAAGGAAAGTGGGAACCAGAGAAATGAAGTAACTTGCCCAGGATCCCACTACACAGCAGAGGACTGTCAGACTCCATTGCCTACCACCTTGCTGGAACGTACATATAAATGGCTCTGAGAAAACTCAGTGATACTTATGCAATCCTGCCCTTCCTGACCAGCTCAAGTGTTTTCCTCATTTTAGGGGATCCCAACAAGCCCTCAGGATTCAGAAGTGTTAAGGCTCCAGTTACCAAAGTGGCTGCATCGATTGGAAATGCCCAGAAGTTGCCCATGTGTGACAAATGTGGCACCGGCATTGTGTGAGTATCTGCTGTCACCAGGTATTGGGGGACCTGCAAGTTGAGGAAACCATGAAAATACGGAAAGTGCTGAATGTTCCATATTTGGGGTGAGATAGGAAAAAAGTCCTACCTGGAATATGGAGCAGAGAGGCCAGGTAGGTTCTGTGTCCCTGAATCGGGTGGTGATGGTTCTCCTTGGCCATAGGACCCTTAGGGTATGAACATATAAAACCCAAAGAAGCAGGGCTGCTCTGTTGAAGTAGGAGAGGCTTCTGGAAGGTTTCAAGAGCAGAGTCCCTGGACCCCAAGAATGGGAGGTCCCTTCATCCATCCAGCCAATAGGGAGGCCCTGACCTGCCTCTGACGAGCCTCTTGGGAGGAGCCCGGGGCTCCATGTGCCATCTTTCTGTGCTTACCACTAATGGGAAGACTTTCCTCCCTTCCTCTCTCATGCAGCGGTGTGTTTGTGAAGCTGCGGGACCACCACCGCCACCCTGAGTGTTATGTGTGCACCGACTGTGGCACAAACCTGAAACAGAAGGGCCATTTCTTTGTGGAAGATCAAATCTACTGTGAAAAGCATGCCCGGGAGCGGGTCACCCCACCCGAAGGCTATGACGTGGTCACTGTGTTCCCCAAGTGAACCAGTGGGTCTGCACCGAACACTCTTATCTGAGTAGCCTCTGTTGCTACGTGTTCTCTCAGTGCTCTGGCCTTTTCCTCTCTTGGAAAGTCTTGCTGTCTCTGGTTTTATCTCTGCTCATTAAACGTGTTCCCAGCCTTTGCTAACTGGCCCGCACTGCTGCGTGATGCCTGCTTTTGTAATAAATGGAAGATTGTTTTGTTCAGTGTCCCTTTGCCAGCATCTCTGGGTCTTCTTTTCACCTCAGTTCATCTCTGCTGCAAATGGACAGCCAAATTTGAACCAAATTGAATTTAATACATCTGCTATTGATTTTGTTTTTACTCAATAAATTTATAGACTCTTAAGGCGTGTGGTGTCCTTTTAATTTGACCACGTACCCTATTTCCTAGTTCAAGCCAGAGGAGATTTATGAAAGCTTTCCTCTTGTCTGGGTTTCCCACTTCTCTGAAATTTGCATGGTTTTTCCTCCAGGTATGAGAAATCTGGCATCCGAATGAGCCTGTTCTTACATTTCTTTGACACTTGGTCCGAATGATCTTTTGTGCTAATGTAAGATCTTCGATCTTTTTCACTTTCTCTGTTTAGTGCCAAGCAGAGAGATAACCCACAAACATTTGGTGAATTAATCCATAAATGAATGTTTTATCACTGTCTGATGGAAGTAGGCTACGAGCCACGTAGGTAACTAAAACCTTTCTAGTAGTCTTCATATTGCCATTAACTACTATATTAGATACCTCCCTTAACCTTACAGCAAAGGCATCTTGGGGTTTTGCTTGCTTCCATTCTATGTACCACATTGTTTCCTTGTTCCCATATGTCTACCATATCTCTTCTAATTGTCTTGTGCTCTGGCTTCCCAGTATTGCCCATCCTCCACTAGGACTGCTGTTTGGAAGGCACCCTGTTGATTTCTTTAGCCAAACACAAGGATCTATTCTTGCTCCTTATCTGTTTTTCCCACTTAGTGGCAGTTCCATCACTCTTCACCTGAATAGTCAGTGAACGCTAGCTGGAGAAAAGACTTATAACCAAGGACAGACAGAAGAAACCCTTCACTACAATGTGACTGGACCAGCAGAGGGAGCCACACACTGTGGATTCCTGATAGCTCCAAATAGGTTGCCCAGGGCCAGTCACAAGAAGTGTCTGACAAAGAGCTGCCACCATAGTCTTTGAAAATCTGCTTAATACATAGACATGAATACAAAGAACCAAGCAAAATGGGAAGACAAAACAAAACACCAGACCTCAAATGAAAGAACAGGAGGATTCTCCTGAAAAAGAACTAGATGAATGGAGGTGAGCAATTAATCAGATAACAGTTCAGAGTAATGATTATAAGGAAACCCAACAGTATTTAAAAAAACATAGAAACAATAAAAAAAGGGTTAGTCAGAAATGAAGGCAATATCTGAAATAATGCACTACAAAGAGTAAACAGTAGGTTAAGTGAAGCCAAGGATTGAATTAGTGATTTGGAATACAAGGTAGGGAAAAAAACAAAACCAGGCCCAGCAACAAAAAGGAGAAAAGAATTTTTAAAAAAGAAGAGTTTAAGAAACATTTTGGAAGACATGAAGCATAACAATGTGTGCATTATGGGAACACCAGAAGAAGAAGAGAGTGAGCAAGGGATTGAGAACCTATTTGAAGAAATAATGACTAAAAAGTTCCCTAATCTGGTGAGAAAGAAGACACAAGTCCAGGAAGCTCAGAGAGTCCCAAACAAGTTGGACCCAAAGAGGCCAACACTGAGACACATCATAACTGAAATGGTAGGCTTAAAGACAAGAGAATCCTAAAAGCTGCAAGAGAAAAGCAGGTAGTTACATACAAAAGAGCACCAATTAGATTGTCATTTGATTTCTCAACAGAGACATTTCAGGCCAGAAGAGAGTAGTATGAAATAGTCAAGGTGATAAAAAGCAAGGACCTACAACAAAGGCTACTTTATCCAGTGAGGCTATAATTTAAAGTTGAAGGAGGAATAAAGAGCTTTTCAGACAAGAAAAAGCTAAAGGGGTTTGCTAACACCAAGTCAGTACTGTAACAAATGTTAAAGGGATTGCTTTAAGAAGAAAAAAGAAAGAAAGAAAAGGAAAATAGCCTAACAATAAAATGGTGCTATATATATATATATAATATATGTAATTATCTTAATTACCTTAAGTGTAAATGGCTTAAATGTTCCAACCAAAAGACATAGGGTAGCTGAAGGGATAAAAAAACAAGACCCGTATATATATGCTGCCTGCCAGAGACCCACCTTAAATTGAAAGATACACACAAACTGAAAAGTAAAAGGATGAAAAATGGTTTTCATGCAAAATGGAAAGGAAAAGTAACTGGGATAGCAATACTTGTATCTGACAAAATAGACTTTAAAACCAAGGTTATAGTAAGAGACAGTGATGAAGGACACTACATAATGATAAAGGAAGCAACCCAGCAAGGGGCTATAACTCTAGTAAACATTCTTGCACCCAACATAGGCGCACCTAAATATGTAAAGCAAATCTTGATGAACGTAAAGAGAGAGATTGACAGAAATATAGTCATAGTCAAGGATTTTAACATACCATTAACTCAATGGATAGATATTCCACACAGAAAGTCAACAAAGAGACAGTGATCTTAAACCACCCACTAGATCAAATGGATTTATTTCTTTAGAGCATTTCACCCCAAAGGAGCAAAATATATGTTCTTTTCAAGTGCACATGGAATGTTTTACAGAATAGACCACATGTTAGGACAAAAAATGTCTTAATAAATTTAAGAAGTTTAAAATAATATCAAGCATCTTCTCTGACCACAATGCTATGAAACTAGAAATCAGTCACAAGAAAAACACTTAAAGACATGCAAAGACCTGGAAGCTAAATAACATTATTTTCAAACAACGAATGGGTCAATGAGATCAAGAAAGATACCAAAAGGTACCTTGATACAAATAAAAATGAGAACACAATACTCCAAAATCTGTGGGACACAGGAAAGCAATCCTAAGAAGGAACTTAATAGCCTTACAGGCCTATCAAAAAAAAAAAAAAAAAAAACCATGAAAAGTATCAATAAAGCCCAAAGTGAGTAGAAGGAAAGAAATAATAAAGATCAGAGCAGAAATAAACAAATTAGAGTCTGAAAGAATAATACAAAAGATCAATGAAACTAAGAGTTGGTTCTTCAAAAAGATAAACAAGGTGACAAATCTTTAACCAGACTGATCAAGAAAAAAGGAGAGGACCCAAACAAATAAATTCAGAAACAAAAGAGGAGAAATAACCAATGACACCAAAGAAATACAAAGGATTGTAAGAAAATATTATGAACAACTATATGCCAACAAACTAGACAACCTGGACAAAATAGATAAATTCCTAGAAATATATGATCTTCCAAAATTAAATCAGGAAGAATCAGATAATCTGAATAGACAGATTATGACTAATGAAAATGAGGCAGTAATCAAAAAACTCCCAACAAACAAAAGCCCTGGACTGGATGGCTTCATAGGGGAATTTTATCAAATATTTTGGGAAGAACTAACATCTCTCCTCAAACTATTTCAAAAAATTCAAGGGGAGGGAAGGCTCCCAAGCTTACTTTACAAGGCCAGCACTATCCTAATTCTAAAACCAGACAAAGATAGTACAAAAAAAAAAAAAAAAAAAAAAATTACAGGCCAGTATCCTTGATAAGCATAAATGCTAAAACCCTCAACAAAGTATACAAAGCAATGCATCAATAAGATCATACAACCATTATCAAGTGGGATTTATTTTGGGAATGCAACATTGGTACAATATTCACAAGTCAATAAATGTGACTCACCACTTAAAATAAAACCACATAATCATATCAATAGATGGAGAAAAAGCATTTGATAAAATCCAGCACCCATTTATGATTAAAAAAAAACCTCAACAAAGTGGGAATAGAGGGAACATACCTAAACACATAACAAAGGTAATATATAACAAACCCACAGCCAACATCATGCTTAACAGGCAAAAAATACAAGTGTTCCCCTTAAGATTGAGAAAAGACAGGGATGCTCGTTTTTACCTGTTACTCAAAATAGTGCTGGAAGTCATAGCCACAGCACTCAGACAAGAAGAAGCAAAAGGAATCCACACTGGAAAGGGAGAAAGTAAAACTATTTGCAGATGATATGATACCGTACATTAAGAACCCCAAAGATTCCACCAAGAAACTACTAGAATTGACAAATGAATTCAGCAAAGTAGCAAGATACAAAATTAATATCCAGAAATCAGTTGCATTTTTATTTCAATAATGAACAGAAAAGAATATTAAGAAAACAATCCTATTCACAATTGCTTCAAAAAGAATGAGAGACTGCTGGTCAAGATGGAAGCACAGGTAGACACACTGCATCTCACTCCACAACTAAGAAGGAATGCATCTACCTGAAAACTAGAGACAACCAGAAGTTCCAGAAAACTGAGCTACACAGAAGTCCAGTAAACAGATACAAAGAAGAAATACTCATCCAGACAGGTAGGAAGGCGGAGCTGGGACAGGAAGGACATGGTTTGGCAGTGTGGTTTGGTGGCATGGTGGCCGCAGTGGGGGAGCCACTGGGGTCGGCTGGCAAAAAGCAGTCATGCATTTAAAAAGAGTAGGAACACCTGGGAGCGCTCCTGTGTAGCTCATAGTTCCAGAGCCAAGGGTAAAATAAAGCCTCATTGCTTCTCTGACTGTGAAAAACAGTGGGGGTTGGGGTGGAGGAAGAAACTGCCATCTCCCAGCAGAGTCTGTTTGGTTAGAGTTCCCCACAACCCTAAAATGTCTGCAAGCCCACCCACTCTGGGAACCATGGCCAGGGCAACAGCCAGGACAACTTTCAACATCTGAATCGTAGGGGTGCCAGAAGGAAAAGAGGAAGAGTAAGAAATTAAAAACTTGTGTGATATTATAATGAAGAAAAACTTCCCAAATTTGGTGAAGGAAATAGATATACAAGTCCCAAACAAGCTAGACCCAAAGGGAACCACACCAAGACACATCATAATTAGATGTTTAAAGATAAAGACAGAATCTTAAAATCTTAAAATCAGCAAGAGAAAAGCAAAGTACCTACAAAGGAGTTCCCTTAAGACTCTCAGCTGATTTCTCAAAAGAAACTTTGCAGGCAAGAAGGGCCTGGCAAAAAGTATTCAAAGTGATGAAAAGCAAGGACCTACAATGAAGATTGCTCTATCCAGCAAAGCTATCATTTAGAATGGAAGAACAGATAAAGTGCTTCTCAGACAAGGTAAAGCTAAAGGAGTTCATCATCACCAAGCCCTTATTATATGAAATGTTAAAGGGACTTACTTAAGAAAAAGAAGATCAAAACTATGAACATTAAAATGGCAATAGACTCACAGCTATCAACAACTGAATCTAAAAGAAAAAACAAACTAAACAACCAACCTGAACAAGATCAAAATCATAGGGTATGGATATCATAGGGAGGGTTATCAGCCGGGAGGGGGAAAGGGAGAAATAGGGAAATGGTGCAGGGATTAGAAAACATAATTGGTGTGTACAAGATAGATAAGGGGAAGTTAAGAACAATATAAAAAAGGGTGAAATCAGGGAACTTAATATGCACAACTCATGAACATGAGCTAAGGGGAGGGGGTTGGGGTAGTGGGAGGGAAGGGGGATCCTGGGTGGCAGGGAGCAAAGGGAAAAGAAATTGGGACAACTGTAACAGCATAATCAATAAAACATACTTAAAAAAAAAAAAAAGATGGACTATTAGTGAGTTAGTTGTCAAGGGTTAGAAGGAGGGGGATGGGAGTGACTTTAAAGGAGCAGCACAGGAAACATCTTTGTGATGGTGAAGTAGTTCTGGATCTTGATTATGGTGGTGGTTGCGTGGCTCTATGCATGTGATAAAATTAGAGTTGCCAGGTGAAATATGGGATACCTAACCAAATTTCAGGTAAAGAATGCACAATTTCTTAGTACTAGTATGGCCCAAATATTGCATGGAATATACTTACACTAAAACACACACACACAACTTAACTGTCCTTTATTTTTATTTGTTAAATTTGGTAACTCTAGAAAAAAAATGATGTAGAACTAACTACACACACACCAATGTCACTTGCCTGATTGTGAGATTTATGTACTCTAGTTATGTAAGATGTAATCACTGGAGGGAAACTGAATGAAGGGTACACAGGACCTCTTTGTACTATTTTTGCAACTGCCTGTGAATATGTAATTCTTTCAAAATAAAAAGAGGTTTTCTTAAATGGCCCTCAACAACAACAAAAAAGAATAAAATACCTAGGAATAAACCTAACCAAGGATGTAAAAGACCTGTACTTGGAAAATTATAAGACACTGAAGAAAGAAATTAAAGAAGACAAAAATAAGTGAAAGCATATACCATGTTCATGGAAAAGAAGAACTAACATTAAAATGTCCATACTACCCACAGCAACTGATAGATTCAATGTAATTTCTATCAAGATACCAGTGGGGTATTTTACAACTAGAACAAATATTCCCAAAATTTATATGGAACCACAGAAGGCCCACATAGCAACAACAATCCTGAGAAAGAAGAACAAAGTTGGAGGAATTACATTATCTAATTTCAAACTATACTATAAGGCCATAGTAATCAAAATAACATGCTACTGGCATAAAACCAGACACATAGATCAATGGAACAGAATACAGAGCCCAGGAATAAACCCACATCTTTATAGATAATTAATATTCAACAGAGAAGTAAGCACATAATAGGCTAAAGATAGTTTATTCAGTAAATGGTATTGGGAAAATTAGACAGATATATGCAACAATATGGATCTAGATAACTTTTTTATACCATACACAAGAGTAAACTCAAAATGGATTAATGACTTAAATGTTGACTCAAAACCATAAATATCGCAGAGAAAACATAGGCAGCAAAATCTCGGACATTGCTAGTAGCAATATTTTATCAGATACATCTCCTGGGCAAGGGAAATAAAAGAAAAAATGACCAAGTGGGACTACATCAAACTAAAAAGAAAACCATTAACAAAATGAACAGACAGCCCACTGAATAGGAGAACATATTCACCAGTAATGCATCTGATAAGGGGATAATATCCAAAATTTATAGAAAACTTACAAAACTCAACACTAAACAATCTAATTAATAAATGGGCAAAGGACCTGAATAGACACTTCTCCAAAGAGGACATACAGACAGCCAGTAGACATGAAATGATGCTCAATGTCACTAATCATCAGAGGAATGCAAATTAAAACTACAATGAGATATCATGTCACAACTGTCAGAATGACTATCAAAAATAAGTGAACAAACCAATGCTGGTAAAGATGTGGATAAAAGGAAACCCTCTTGTACTACTATTGGTGGCAATGCAGACTGATGCAGCCACTGTAGACAGCAGCATGGATATACCTAAAAAAAATTTGAAAATGGATCTGCCTTTTGACCCAGAGACCCCATTTCTGGGAATATGTCTGAAGGGACCCAAAATATTAATTCAAGAGAACATAAGCACCCGTATGTACATTGCAGCATTATGTACAGTCACCAAAATATAGAAGCAGCCCAAGTATCTATCAATAAATGAGTGGATGAAACAACTATGAGGCATTTACACAATGGAGTACTACTCTGCCATAAAAAAGAAGAAATTTTTACCCTTTGTGACAGCATGGATGCACCAGGAGAACACTATGCTAAGTGAAATAAGCCAGTCACAGAGAGACAAGTACCACATGGTTTCAGTCATATGTGGAGTCTAATGAACAAACTGGACTAACAAGCAAACCAGAGACAGATTCATAGATGGAGAGCAGGATGACAGTAAGGGAGGACAGGTTAGGGGTGGCAGGATTGAGCAAAAAGGAAAAAGGACTCATGGACATGGATAACAGCATGGAGATTGCTGGGGGAGGTGGGTGTAGGGGGACTAAACGGTAATGGTTCAAAATATTAGTTGAGACCAGTATTCATAAGGAGATGAAAAAAGATTACCAAAAGTTATCCTTTTTTTATTTAAAACTCTCTAGTCTCCAGGTTTTTAGTCCTCTCTGCTCCTACTCTGCAATTCCATAGTCATGACCAAAAAGTGCTGAATTCATTCATTTCTCTTTCTATTCCTAGAAAGCATTTGAGCCAAAGAAATGATAGCAAACAAAATTCTCCTTTATTGTAAGTAGAACCCTAGAAGGGAAACATTTCTTGACACATAAGGAGACAAGCCAGTATACTGTTCTTATGAATCTTGGTCTCAATGATTCCCAGATTCTTCCAGTTGTATTTTACTTACTGTTCCTGCTGTCTGTTTCTCTCTCCCTACCCCCCTCTCCCTCCTTAAGACCACAGACAAAGGCATAGAGACACACAAATATCCCAGAGACTCCTGTGTTAACATTTAATATTTATATCTTTCTCATTCATGGGTTCATTTGAACCTTATCATTAGTAATTATGGTACCCAGATTACAGATGAGGGTCTGAATATGGACTGTAGCAGAGTATAAAGAATAGCAGATAAATCTGTGCAGTGAAACTCAGGAAACTCTTTAATGGAGGTTGGATGTTCACTGGAGGGAATGGTGAGATATGAGAGGGGAGGTCAGAGAAGGCATTCCTGGGATGGGGTGGGGGAAGTAAGAAGGATGTGAACGAAACACCCAGAAGTGTGTGAGTTGTAGGTAACCTAGTGGCAGCCAGAAGGTCTGCTGTTCCTTCACACAGGAATGAAGCAGAGCTGGTAAGAAGACCGCACAGCAGCAAAACCACTGTTAACTGGGGTGGTGTCAATGTCCTTTGGGTCAACCACAGATTTCAAGGTAAATTTCTGTAAAATAGTGGTCACGAACAAAAACAGCTCCATGCGGGCCAGGCTCTCTCCTACACATATCCGTTTTCCTGAAAATAACACAGAGAGTAGAAGATATTCCTTGAACACTGACTCTGGATGCCAGAAAGGGAATGTGTGGTATTTGATTAATAGATGAATGGGTGGATGGAAGGTAGAGTGATTGGAAAGTGTGGACTACATTCTATCTACACAACATCCTATCACCTTATCCTAACAGGTATTCTTTTTTCAACAAATATTTATCGAGTATCAGCACTACGCCAAGTATTTCATTAAGTATTCTCAAAGTATCTCCTCTTTCAAGTTTCTATCAATCTTTGTGTAGAAACATGCACACACGGGCTGTACTTTCTGTTTCTGGTCTGATATTTCATGATCTTTCTTCCCATTTTCTTTACAGCCTCTGTTCTTGCTCTAAGTATACCTACTCTTCCAACACACTGAAGTTTCAGGTACTGTAGAACACTGTTCTTTTGGGTTGGGATGCATACACTTCTCTTGCATTTTCAGTACCAAGTCCCAATTTCATTTCTGACTTGGAAGAACTGAGTCAATTCTCCAAAGCACTAGTGATCTAACCCAATAGTGAGTCTGTATCATGAGGAAAGAAAGTGTGTGGGCATTGGGAGTTGGGCTTCCGGTCATGTACCAAGAGCAATTCTACCAGTCCCAGAGTGAGTCTACAAAACTTCCAACTGATCCCCAAAACACATCCTGTCTTCGAAGTACGAAAGAAAATAAATCCACATTACCTGCTGAGAAAGGCATAAAGTAGTCACTCTTCTTAAAGTTGCCTCTCTCATCCAGGAAGTGGCTGGGATCAAACTTCTCTGGGTTGGGGAATTCCTTGTCATCATGCAGCACAGATGTCAGACATGGCATTATGTTCGTGCCCTGCAAAGAACAGAAGATAAATTGAGTTATGAAAAAGTCATGGAGCTGGGAGAAAGGTTGAGAGTCAGTCCAATTTTAGGATCTATAGATGAGGAAAATCAGGTGCAAAGAAGGGTAGTGCATTCTGAGCCAGAGAGAGCAAATAATGAACAGTGATCAGGTTAAGCCCAGTGGCAGTGATATTGCTAAAGTGAATTTCTATCACATTTGAAGAACTGAGTACATGAATCCTAGGATGTCCAACCTTCTGAATCCATTCTGCTGATCACCATGCTTGCACACTGGTGCATGTCCCCACCAGCTATTTTATTTTACACTTTAATCTTCACTCATCTCCTATATGGTTTATGATTTAAAATGAAAGGCTCTGTTGGAGCTTGAAATGTCTGGAGTTATCTATTCCGGGATTTTGTAAATAGACATCAGAACTAATTTTAAAAATCTGTGATAATAACAATAAGTGTAGTAACAATTATTAGCATTATTATTGCCATGTAAATCGTTTGTCTTAATTTAAAAATATAGAAACAAAGAACAAACTGATGGTTGCCAGAGGGATTGATAAAAAGGTGAAGAGCAATGTAATCAATAATGGTATGATAGCTTTGTAATCACACTATTATTGATGTTTACTAGACTTAGTGTGATGAGCAAGCACATCATAAGTGTTGAACAGTCACAGGGATGTAAAAGTACAGCATAGGGATCGTGGTCAATAATATTGTATTAATTAAATATAGTGCCAGATGAGTACTGGAATTATTGGGGCAATCACTTTGTAAAGTATATGATTATCTAATCACCACGCTTTACACTGAAACTAATACAAACTGAGACTGAATGTAAACTGTAATTTTAGCCCTGGCTGGTGGCACAGTGGATAAGGCACCAGCCTGCGAACCCAAAGGTCGCTGGTTCAATTCCCAGCCAGGACACATAACCAGGTTGCAAGCCAGGTCTCCTGACAGGTCCATAGCTGGGGGCAGGTGAAAAGCAATCATACATTGCTGTCTCTCTCCCTCTCTGCCTCTCTCCCTTCCCCTCTCTCTAAAAATAATAATAAATTAATAAATAAATTAAATTAAAAAAATAAATGTTGAATTACTATGTTATACACCTGAAACTAACACTGTATGCCTACTATTAATACAATATGTATTTTTAAAATAATGTATAAATAAAAATAAATATAGGGTAGATTTTGTTATAGATTAATCCCAGTTTATAAACACAGACAGAAAAAAAAACGTTAAAACTGGAAAAAAATCATCACTTTGCAACAACTCAGTTTAGGGATTACGAATTCAGTTAAGTTTTACCAATTAATACTAAAGCTGTTGGGTAAATAATTGGGAAGCATAATATTCACAAAGTCATAAAGTACTATACTATAGATTTTTATTAATTAGGAGTAAAAAAATAGAACCTCTGCAATCTGGCAGATGCCACTTTGTTAGGTGAAGAACATAGCATAGCCAGTAATGGAGTGAGTGACATTATGCACCTGACCCACCCACTACAATGAATTCCAGTGGGACACAGAGCACCTATGTACGCCTCTTTCCAAAACTGTAACTGGAATCTAATTCCTAGAAAGCAATTGCAGAAAAGCAGTCTGAGGACTATTTTTCATGGCTACTGGCCTGGACTCTTCACAAAGGTAAATGTACTGGAAGAAAAGAAGCAGAGCCAAGAAAAGATAATAGGAAGCTAACGGAAAAAGATAACCAAATTATATTCTTCCTTGCTTGGGTACTGAATTGCCAAGAATGAAAAGCTATGAAAGATATTCTAGAAAAATTATGGAAATTTAAATATAGGCTATACATTTGATAATATTGTTGTACCAATGATAACTCTTGAGTATGAATGCTATTACTTTTCTGTATAAAAAAAATCATTGTTGTTGGCCCTGGCTGGTAGCACAGTGGATAAGGCACCAGCCTGTGAACCTAAAGGTCACAGGTTCGATTCCCCAGCCAGGGCACATAACAAGGTTGCAAGCCAGGTCTCCAGTCAGGTCTGTAGCTGGAGGCAGGTGAAAAGCAACCATACATTGATGTCTCTCCTCCTCTCTGCCTCTCTCTCTTCCCCTCTTTCTAAAAATAATTAAATAAAATCTTTAAAAAAAAAAAAATCATTGTTACTGGCATGAGTATATGGAAATATTGAGGTACTGATTGGGAAGTAGATAAATATAAAAGTAAATCTATACACAAATTTATATATTATATAAGTGCATATATTTTTAGATTAAAACTTTTTTGTCATGCAAAGTTGGGGGAGAATGTCATCCTCTAAGTTTATCATATAAAAGATCTGTAACTCTATAGTTTTAAGATTATTCCTGAGGATATTTTAAAAATTGATTTTTAAAGAGAGAGAAAGGGAGAGAGAAAAAAACATCATTGTGGAAGAGAAACATCAATTGCTTGTTCCCATACACACCCTGACTGGGAATCAGACCCACAGCTTTATGATTTATAGGACGACTCTCCAACCAACTGACCCACCCAGCCAGGGCTCCCTTGGATATTTTTAAACAATATATGAAATTTGTCTTTAAGATACAAAAAAATATAAAAGCCAATATGTTTTCATTGGGTTGCTCAAATAACTGGATACTCATAAAGAACAAAGCAAACAAACAAGCAAAATAGAACCAGAGATATGAAAATAAGGAACAGACTGACAGCAACCAGGGCAAAGAAGGGGAGGGTCTGGTCAAGGAACAAGGTCTAGTATAAAGGACCCATGGACATGGACAACAGGGTGGGGACTGACTGTGGGAGTGGGGGTGGGTGGGTCAGGGGAGAGGAATGGGAGAAAAATTAGGACAGTTGTTTAATTTTTGTAATTTAACAATAATAAAATAAAACTGAAGTAATTTTTAAAAAGAAATAAAGGAAACATGACCAGTACTTCACACCATAAGTAAAAATTTACCTGACTGGATCAATAATCTAAAGGTAAGTGCTAAAATTTTATAAAGTTTTAGAATTAGATAAGGGTAAATCTTTGAGACCCTGTTCTGACAAATGTTCTTTAGTTAGAACCAAAAAATAAAAAGCATAAGTCTAGGCACTGGCCTGCAAACCCAAAGGTTGCTGCTTTGATTCCCAGCCGGGGCACATAACCAGGTCGCAAGTCAGGTCTCCTGCCAGGTCCATAACTGGAGGCAGGTGAAAGGCAACCATACACTGATGTTTCTTTCCCTCTCTGCATCTCTCCCTTCCCCTCTCTAAAAATAATAAATACACGCCGGCCTGCGAACCTAAAGGTTGCAGGTTTGATTCCCCAGCCAGGGCACATAACCAGGTTGCAAACCAGGTCTCCAGTCAGGTCTGTGGCTGGAGACAGGTGAAACTCAACCATACATTGATGTCTCTCTCCCTCTCTGCCTCTCTCCCTTCCCCTCTTTCTAAAAAATAATGAAATAAAATCTGAAAAAAAAAAAAAAAAAAAGCCAGGAGTTGAACCCTTTAAAATAAATAAATAAATAAAAATAAAAATAATAAATACAATCTTTAGGGAAAAAAAAGCATAAGTCAACCTCACATCATTGCAAAGTATTCTGTTGATAGTACTATACACTGACAAAAAATAAGCCATGCGTTTCAAAGACATGACTAAGTGGCCACAAAAAGAAAAAAGAAGACAATCAAATTAAACCCACATTCCAGCATATTTCTCACCTACTTTTTAATGAAGCCAGTATTATCTTGTTATCAGAAATACGATAGGGAAATTTTGAAGAGGAAAAATTGTAGGCCAAAAATTTCTTATCAATATAAATACAGAAGTCCTGAACAATATGTAGCAAATCAAATCCAGCTGCGTATGTATACTTAGAATATGTATGTTGAGTGGGAAAAGTAAGGCGAATACACAACTATTCCAAAAGATGCAGGAAATTGATATGAAAACATTATATATACATTCATGATGAAAAATTATGAAAATAAAAGAGGGCAAACTTCCCTATCTAATAAAGAATATCTACCAAAATGCATATAAAACATCATTCTCAATAGTGAGGTGTTAAACTTTCACTTTACTAAAAATCAGAAATAAAATCAGAATGAAACATGTATATTAACCCAGATAGTAGGAAAATATATGTAGAATTTGCAGATTAATGTAGAGATAAATTATTGCCAGGAATTTTAAGTTTAACAAGGTTGCTACATATAAGGTCATCAAAATAATAAAATCAATTATATTTTCAAGTACTAGATTTTAAAAATTGAAAAGGAACTTAAAAATGTATAACAATAGTAATATTAAGAACCTATGAAAAGAAAACAAAAGATCTCCAAGCCGATGCCCAACACACTAAAAAAATTATTAAGAAAAGTTGAAAAGCCCCCAAATCTCAATTAGGAGCATATGCTATATCTATTAATTGAAAGATTTGATGTGTCATGATGTAAAGACTTTCTAAACTGAGGTGATGTTGCCCTGATAACGATCCTACCCGGCGGTTTTGGTAAATTGACAAACTGACACTAACATTGGTTTAGAAATGTGAGCAGCTAAGGTTAGTCCAGTAACATGAAAGAAGCAGAACAGCCCTGACTGCTGTGGCTCCGTTGGCCAGGGCATTGCTTTGCAAAGTGAAAGTTCTCTGGTTTGATTCCTAGTCAGGACATGTAGGCAACCTATCGAAGTTTCTTTCTCACATCAATGTTTCTCTCCCCCTCTTTCTTCCTCCCTCTTCTCTTTCTTTTCTTTTCTTTTTTTAAAAAATATATTTTATTTATTTTGCTATTACAGTTGTTGCAATTTCCCCCCCTTTGCCCCCCTCCACCCCGTACCCCATTTCCTCCAGCAATGCCCCCCTTAGTTCATGTCCATGTGTCATGAAAATAGATTCTTTGGCTTCTCCATTTCCTTTATTCTTCTTAACATCCCCCTGTCTATTCTGTAACCACCATGCCTGTGTTAATTCATTTGTTTAAAGAATTACTCTTTTAAGTAATATGAATTGCAATATTACCAAACACATGCAAAAATACATTTACACACATACATATTTTCGTACATATTTAAAGTACATACTGGATTTTGAAGAGTTAATACAAAAAAATTTAAATATGCCATAGCTTATGTAATTATTACATGTTAAATGAGTATTTTAGATATATTGTAGCAAATTAAGCAGTTTTTTTCTTCTTTAATACTTATTTTACTCTGGAATGCTGTTTTTGTGAAATATTATCACAGAAATAGTGTATGGCAGAACTTACTTCTCTGAAAGTTGTCCTAGAAACAGAATAAAATCTTTAAAAAGAACAGAACAAGCCCTGGCTGATAGCACAATGGATAAGGCTCCAGCCTGCGAACCCAAAGGTTGCTGGTTTGATTCTCAGTCAGGGCACATAACCAGGTTGCAAGCCAGGTCTCCAGCCAGGTCCTTAGCTGGAAGAAGGTGAAAGGAAACCGTATGTTGATGTCTCTCTGTTTCTCTCCCTCTCTGCCTCTCTCCCTTCCTCTCTCTCTGGAAATAAAAAAAAATTTTTTTAATCTAAAAAATAAATAAAAAAGCAGAACAACTTTGGAAGACCTACAGTGCTAGATGTTCAAACCTGTTATAAAGGCTTATAGTCTAAACTGGAAACCACAGAGTTCAGCCAGCTGCCACATGTCGGATTTTTGTGCTTCTCTCACCTGTGTTAGTGGGGGCTGAAAAACCATACTGTGAAAATGTGAACTCGAAGACCACTGAGGTCAGTATGAGAGAAACACATCTTACCTTGGGGATGAGATAGTCTCTGAACTTAACATCACAGGTCACTGCATGGGGCAGGCTGTTGGGGATGAGATCAATGTATCTCTGGGCCTCATGCACCATGGCGTCCGTGTAGGGCATGTGGCACCTGTCCTGCATGCAGGGGCTCCGGTCTCTGCCAATCACACGGTAAATCTCCTCCCGGACTTTAGCTGTAAGACACAAATCAGACCGATGGAAAAAGAAAAACACCACGTTTACATACTGACTCAGGGAATATGAGGCATGTTGGAGGTGTCTCAACACCATTCATAAACATCAGTTATACGCCCAGAAGCACACCTAGACATAGAGAAATAACTGCCAGAGTAGACACGCGTAACCCTCCCACAAGCTCAGTAAGCTTAAGGTACTTCAACCCGTACCTATGTATCAGCACAAACGGTAACATAAATGGAAATGATTGTTTCAACACATAAACTGAATATAAATTAAACTACCGTCCTTGCAGAAAGAAAAACAGGAACTCAAATACTAACTTTATCTCAAAATAATATGTTGAAAAATAAAATATGTTGAAAAATTAAATTATAATGTACGTTTTGTGTACGTGTATGCGTGTGTGTGTATGATTTGTAAAGTACTCTCGTCATCTTCCAACTTGCCAATGTTTTCAGTTTGAACATTCTAGCAGTTTCTTCTGAAATATATGTTCTCTTTCTAAACAATGACTATTTCTATTTCTTACTTCCTATTTTTAGACACTATCTGACTAATAAGAATTTATTCTCCAACATCACCTCATGTGAAATACACAGATACATACACAATTCCCCTTACCCCGTTTCTCCCAATCTAGTTAGATCACTTTTCTTTTTAAAAAATTTTTTTTTAATTTCATTATTTCTAGAAAGAGGGGAAGGGAGAGAGGCAGAGAAGGAGAGAGACATCAATGTATGGTTGCCTTTCACCTACCTCCAGCCACAGACCTGACTGGAGACCTGGTTTGCAATCTTGTTATGTTGCCCTGGCTGGGGAATCAAACCTGCGACTTTTGGGTTTGCAGGCTGGTGCCTTACCCACTGTGCTACCAGCCAGGGCTTTAGATCACATTTTAACACCATTCTGACTAAAGAAACAATCAATGATTATGTTTCACTTTTGGCACTTCTTTGGATTTATCCATCATTCTTTCATTCAACTCAGTTTTCTGTATCTTAATTTTAATTATTTCTAAATACTGAGGTCAATGTTTCTAGCTTCTAATAATTTCCCTATTATTAGGAAATCACAGGCAATCAATCACTTGTCTTGTTCTTGGGGTCTCCTCTCACACCTGCGTTATCCCCTTAATCATTTTGAAGGGGATGCGTTTTTAAGCCTGGTGTTGGCAATCTCCCTGCAGACTTCATTCGCCTTTGAGCCCTCCTGATTCTTGGGCCTTTGGCTTCCTCTAACATAGCATCAGACATTTGGATGAAAAGGAAAAAGAGGAGGTAAAGATTCTGTCAAATGTACAGGTCTGAGAATAAGCTCTTTTTATTCATACACAACTTGATAGTTGCTCTTGAGAATTCTAATGATGTTCTGAATCCTAATTCTTACACAGGTAGCTCTCTGGCAGTTTTTGTGATTTCCTTTTTAATCCTGGCATTCTGAAATGCTGTGACCCTGTGTTTGGGGTTAAATGTTTTTACTTCATCCACACTGATATACTTGTCAGGAAAATTTCCTACCTACGTGGCAAACCATGGAGGTCTTTCCTCCAGGGCTGTTCACTCTGAAGTTTTGTTTTTTTAAATCTGGCTGCCGAATTTTAGGAAGCAGGATGAAGAAAGGCACTAAGAGTCTCTGAACTCAAGAAAGACATTTTTTATCATTATGTAATTGTTACTCTATTACAGTCGTCCCAATTTTCCCCCTTTGCCCTTGTCCACCCCCCCTCCCCGCCTCCTGCAGTCAATTTCCACACTGTTGTCCATGTTGATGGGTCATTCATACATGTTCTGTGACTAGTCCCTCCCCCTTCTTTCCACCATTCTCCTCCTCTCCACCCTGTGGTCACTGTCAGTCAGTTCCATGTTTCCAGACTGCGGTTCTATTTTGTTCATTAGTTTATTTTGTTCATTAGATTCCTCTTATAGGTAAGATCATATGGTTTTGTCTTTCATCAGCTGGCTTATTTTACTTAGCATAATAGTCTCCTGTTCCATCCATGCTGTGACAAAAGGTAGAATTTCTTTTTTCTTTCTGCTGCGTAGTATTCCATTGTGTAAATGTACCACAATGAGATATCACCTCACACGTATCAGAAGGGTTATCATTAAGGAATCAGCAAACAACAAATACTGTCAAGGATGTAAAGAAAAGGGAACTCTAATACCCTGTTGGTGAGAATGCAGACTGGTTTAGCCACTGTGGAAAACAGTATGGAATTTCCTTTAAAAAACTGAAAATGGGCCCTGGCTGGTGTGGCTCAGTGGTTTGAGCACTGGCCTGCAAACCAAAGGCTTGTAGGTTCAATTTCCCGTTAGGGTGCATGCCTGGGTTACGGACCAGGTCTCCAGTTGGGGGAATGCAAGAGGCAACCACCACACATTGATGTTTTTCTTCCTCTCTCCCTTCCTCCCCCTCTCTCTAAAAATACATAAATAAAATCTTTAAAAAACAAAAAACAAAGAATGGACTGCCTTTTGATCCAGTGATTCTGCTGCTGGAAATATACCCTAAGAATCCTAAATTACCAATTCAAAAGAACTTATGCACCCCTATGTGCACAGCAGTGCTATTTACAATAGCCAACTTCTGGGAACAGCCTAAGTGCCCATCAGTAAATGGGTGGGTCAAAAAAGAGATTCTTACCTAACCTTTCTTCTCCATCCTACACCTCACTCTTTCCCTGTCATTGTTCGGAGTCACTGAGTGTAGGGCCTTTTAGGTTTCGTTTCTCTATAGAGTAAACCTCCCTCTTTCTATGGGGCAAAAACAGTTAGCTGATAAAAGGAATTGTCAAAGAGACCTGGGCAGGGAGAGCTACCTTTTCAGCCTGTTTCTACCTCTACCTACTTTGGCACTTGCTAATTCTAAAGACTTACAGGGCTGTGGGAACACAAATAACGTTTCCTCATTACATAACTTCTTTAAACATGAGGTTACAATTCCATCCTCTCTATCAAGTTCATTATCTCCCCTCAATATGCTCTCTGGGTTTTAAAAATTTGTTGAAGACTTGTGGCTGTTTCCTGACCTCCTCCAACCCAGCTTTAAGAGTTTAATTCTCATTTGTAAAAGGTTATGATCACTTTAGTGGTATTTGACACAAGACAAAATAATGTGTATTTCTAAACTGCTATGCATTACCATAACTCTTTAAAAATAAATTTCTAACATAAAATGCTTTGTAAAAGATTGAATTATTGACCCCTCCCCCCCAAATTCTTATTTTGGAAATCACCATCATTCTGGAAACAGACTTCTGAAATAATAAAATTCCTTTATGCAACATGTCTTTTTAAAAAATCCTCATCTAAGGACATTTTTTAAAAATTGCTTCTAGAGAAAAGGGAAGGGAAAGAGAGAAAAACATCAATTGATTGCCCTTTTTAATCATACCCAATCAGTGGTACAACCTGCGTATGTGCCCTGACTGGGAATTGAACCTGTAACCTTTTCACCTACAGGATGATGCTCCAACCAACAGAGCCACACTGGCCAGGGCTATGCAACATCTTAAGCCTGAACAGTAACAATAGTCTTGTGAATCTACATTTTAAAAACATTTTCTAGATTGTGGAAATTATCTCAGACAGCCACATTAAACCTCTTGGAGTTTACCTTATGCTTCAATAAAAAGAGTTTTGGTTAGAACCCTACCTCTTAAGAATGAGGAGAGATCTCTGCGAGAATATCCCTACTGTTTAAACTGAGTGGTCTTTTCATTTGGGAAAAAAAGAGAAAGAAAGAAAAGTAACCCATGCAGTCCCAGCCCCAGCTGGTGGCTCAGTTGGTTGGCATTTCATCCTGTACAACAAAATCAGGTCGCCTATGGGAGGCAACCAGTTGATGTTTCTCTTACATAGAGGTTTCTCTCTCTTTCCCTTTGTCCTTCTAAAATCAATTAAAAAACATATCCTTGGGTGAGGATCACAAAAATAAAATTCAGTCTCAGATCAATCCATCACAAATAACCTCCCGTGAAATCCAAATGCTGCTTTATTGCTTCTGGTACTATCTCCAGTGTTTTCACTCCTCTCAATCATCTGCCTGTGTTATAGAAAGATGTCCCATTATTATCGCTTCTTTAAACCTGGAAAATTAAGGCGGTCAAGCAGAAATTGTAAGAATGACACTTCTCTAAGCGAAGCAAGATGGACTGCACTTGCCCCCACCTTTTCTGAAGTTCACCCCTCCCACCCGCCCGGCATACCTGAGACCTCCGGATGCTTCACCAGGAGCAGGAGAGTGTACCTCAGGGTGGTGCCTGTGGTCTCCGTCCCGGCTCCAAAGAGATCAGTTATAGTGATGGCCAAGTTTTCCAAAGTAAACCCCAACTGTGGGTTGTGCTTTTCCTAGGAATAGTTTGATGAAATTTTTATATGTTTTTAAAGGCATTTTTATTGTTATTCTATTACAGTTCTCTCAGGTCTCCCTCCTTTGCCCTCCTCCATCCCACCCGCTTCCCCCACTCCCACAGTCAAGCCTCACACCATTGTCCATGAAGGTGGATCATTCATACACGTTCTTTGTCTAGTCCCTTTGCCTTCTTTCCCCCTTATCTGTTTCCCCCTCCCCTCCGGTCACTTTCAGTCTAATCCACGTTTCCATGCCTGTGGTTTTATTCGGTTCATTAGATTCCTGTTATAAATGAGATCATATGGTATCTGTCTCTCACAGGCTGGCTTATTTTACTTAGCATAACATCCTCCAGTTCCATCCATGCTGTGGCAAAAGGTAGGAGTTCCTTCTTTCTGCTACATAGTAGTATTCCATTGTGTAAATGTGCCACAAGTTTTTGATCCACTCACTTACTGATGGGCCCTTAGGTTGCTTCTAACACTTGACTATTGTAAATAGACCACTGTGAACACAGGGGTGCATAAATTCTTTTAAATCTGTGACTCAAGACTTTTTTTTTAAATTTTATTGTTGTATTATATCCATCCCCTTTTTGCTCCCCTCTGTCCCCCCACCCACCCACCCATTCCCCCCAAAGTCAATCCCACCTGTTGTCCATGTCCATGGTTCCTTTATACTAGGTTCTTGTCTAAGCTGCTCCCCTTCTTTGCCTCTGCCTCCCCCCTACCCCCCTCCCCCGTTCCCCTGACCACTGAAGGCCTATTCCTTGTATTCATATACTTGGT
>PVIW01012452.1:0-32067 GCA_004026585.1 Noctilio leporinus
TTTTTTTTTTTTTTTTTGTATTTTTGTTGTTTGTGTTTTGCATTCTTGTTTCTCCTTTCTGTTCTGGATGAATGTTTATTTCTTCTTTTTGTTCCAAATCATTTGATTTGAATCCTTCCCTTCTCTGTTGGTTCTCTGTATATATTTCTTTATTTCACTTTGTGTAAACCTTCATTTCTTCCTTTATTTTGTGGCTATACTCTATGAGTTCTCTGCGCATTCTGATCACCAGTGGTTTAAAATCTACATCTGATAAATTGGCTAGCTCCATTCATTTAGTTCTTTTATTGGGGTTTTGTTCTGTTCTTTTATTTGGGCCATATTTCTTTGCCTCCTCAATTTGGCAGCCTCCCTTAGTACTCTCTTAGTAGCTGGCCTGTGTAGCAAAGGCACCTGCAAATTGTGTGGTGTGAAGCCTTAGGTAATTGCTAGAGGTGGGCCACCTGCATTACTGCTTTGTGGCTCTGTGGTGGGGGGCTTGGAGAGGGGATAATGTCTCTGCCTGGCCTCTAGTGATTTGCCCACTACTCTCCCCATTTCCAGTCACTTCACCTGCTCCTGTATGCAGTTGGCATCCTTTCAGTTGCTGCCCTGGGGTTTGGGTAGATTCTAAGACCATGAGGGCCCTTTGGTGAAAATCCAGCAGTTTCTTCCACCACCCTGATCCCCACTGGTTTGTACAGCCATAGCTAATGGGGGTTTATCTTCCTGGTGCTGGCACCCTGGGCTGTGCAGTCTGGCCTAGGGCCGGGATCACTCACTCCCAGGGTATCCCTTCCAGTTTTTATCCACCACATGTGAATGCAGGACCATCAGTTCAGGCACCATCACTTACTTGTCTGAGTCACACCACCTCTCCGTCCCCATCTCCGTGACTCCACCCCTCCTACCTGTCCGGATGAGTGTAGCTTCTTATATCCTTGGTTGTTGGACTTCCACATAGCTCTATTTTCTGATGGCTCTGGTTGGTTGTTTTTGAGATCTGATTGTAATTCTTTCAGTGGTTGCATGAGGAGGGGAAGCATGTCTACCTACTCCATCTTAACTGGAAGTCCTCATTCCTTATTTCTTGATTTCTATAGGACAGAACTAAGAGAAGCAGACTAGGGGGAGCAGTGACAGGTATTAGTTGAGGGGCCATTTCAAAAAGCAAGAGTGTCTTCCAGTCAGGCACCCTGACTGGTGCCTCTCTCCCTTTCTGCTATTCTAAGTTTACTTTTCTTTCTTTCTTTCTTTCTTTCTTTTTCTTTTTCTTTCTTTCTTTCTTTCTTTTTTTTTTTTTTTTTTTTTTGAGAATGGCTTTGCTAATGGTTTTTTTTTTTTTTTTAAGATTTTTTATTTCATTATTTTTAGAAAGAGGGGAAGGGAGAGAGGCAGAGAGGGAGAGAGACATCAATGTATGGTTGCGTTTCACCTGTCTCTGGCCACAGAGCTGGCTGGAGACCTGGCTTGCAACCTGGTTATGTGCCCTGGCTGGGGAATCGAACCTGCAACCTTTGGGTTTGCAGGCTGGTTCCTTATCCACTGTGCTACCAGCCAGGGCCTACTTTTCTTTTAATTCTGAGTTTTACTGTGGTTGTTTCACCATAATTTTCTGTTTAATATTTTACAACACTGGCATTATCAAGTTTTGTTTTCAGAGGTTCTCGTAACTGGGCTTCTTTGGGAAGATTGCATCTAGAAGAAAGATGAAACGGGTATCAAGAATAAAACCACTATTAGATCCCTCTAATTACTGTGGGACTTAATTCCCACAGTACAAATCTCCCTTGAGGCTTATTTGGGAATTCTGAAATAAAGAGGGCCAGGAGAGCTGGCTGGTGTGGCTCAATGGATTGATGGCCAGCCTGTGAAACAAAGGAACAAAGGGAGGCCGGTTTGATTCCCAGTCAGGGCACATGCCTGGGTTCTGGGCCAGGTCCCCAGCTGCGGGTGAGGGAGAGGCAAACACACATTAATGTTTCTCTCTCTCTCTTTCTCCCTCCTTTCCCCCCTCTAAAAATAAATAAACAAAATCTTTTAAAAAATAGAGGATCACCAGAGGTAGGAATAACATTACAGAAATACATTTGGAAGCAGAGGTGAAAACAGTTAAGGAGGGAAGTAATTCCCTTATGTAGAATTCTGGGGACTAGAGAGTTTAAATTTTTTTAATAATTAAAGTTAAAATTATCTTGTAGAATATTTTTTATTTATTGACTTTTTTTTGAGAGAGATACACTGATTTGTTCTTTTTTTTTTTTTAAGATTTTATTTGTTTACTTTTAGAGAGAGGGGAAGAGAGGAAGAAAGGGAGTGAAACATCAATATCCCGAGAGATACATGATTGGTTGCCTCTCACACGCTCTCAACTGGGGACCAGGCCCGCAACCCAGGCATGTACCCTGACCGGAAATCAAACCAGCGACCTTTCCGTTTACAGGCTGGTGCTCAATCCCTTGAGCCATACCAGCCAGGGCTGTTGTTCCACTTATTTATACATTCATTGATTGCTTCTTATACGTACCAATACTGGGTATCAGACCCATGACCTTTGCATATTGGGTTAACACTCCACTCAACTGATATCTGACCTGCAAGAAACAATCTTTTACAGGTCTTTGTTTCTGTTAGGTGAATAATTTAAGCATCATAGTAGATGGAAGGAACCTATCTTAAATAAACCTATAATAAAACCCTAATACCTTATATACAGCTTGATTCTTGGAGCTTACTAATTTGTTAATGTACTTCGGAATGGCTATTTCCTGCTTTGTATTACTTACATGTCATTACCTTCCTATAATTTATACTTTGGTAGATGGAAACTTGGAAAATTATTTAGCATTACACCCATTTGTAGGCAACGTGGATTAAGTCTAAACACTTAAGAAAGTACTGTTTTTTTCTTTTTAAAAAAGTTAAAATATAACTTACCTACAATAAAATGAACTCTTTTTGGTGTGCCTCCAGTTCTGGGAGTTTTCAAACATGCTCATACAGTTGTGTAACTACCACCACAATCAAGATACAGAATATTTCCATCATCCTAGCACTGAACATCATAGGCTTCTTTTATAGATAGTCCTTCTTGCCAACTCCAGCCCTTATAGAAACCAGTGATCTGTTTTCTGGTCCTGTACATTTTCCAGAATGTTCCTTAAATAAATACAGAAGAATCTTTTGAGTTTGGTCATTTAGTGTGGTGCATTTAAGATTGATTTATTCATGTTGCTGTGTGTATCAGAAGTTTATAGCTTCTCATTGCTGAAAAGGATCCTATTGTCTAGTATCATAGCTGTTTATTCCCCACTTGAGGGAGATTTGCGTTGTTTTTAATTTTGGCAATTATAAATAAACCTCCTCTGGTGAAGCCTATAATTTAATTGTAATTTGGAAAGCCAGATGTTCAGTGCTCATAAGAAACTTAAATGATGAAAGCTTGCGGTGTTGTCTGCACTGTCTTCCCAACTCCAGTCAGCCTTTGTGAGCTGCCACAGAAGAGCTCCCTTTTACAAGATATTAAAGTATTTCTAATTCATTACATATCTTTTTGCAGATAACATGTGAGATAAACCAAAATTGTTGTCATATTTAGTTTCCATGGTCTAGTTACTTGATTTGTTGATCCAGGGAAATGTTTTAACAGAAATGTGATTGAATACTTGTCAGCCCCTAACATGTCTATTCCAAATTATGATTATAGGAATATAACACCTCCCAATATGTCTTAAGTTTTCTAATATTACTTATATTGTAATTGGAGTATAAACACTTTTTAAAAAGCCACTTTTGGGGATAAATTTCCATACCATAAAGTAAACCTATTTAAAGTACACAATTCAGTGTGGTTTTTTGTTTGATTTTGATATATTTAAAGAGTTGTATAACAATCACCTTACTTTAATAACTCTCTAAGGAAACCTTGTATCCATTAACAGTCATTCTCCATCCCTCCTTTACACCCGGCTTCTTCCATCCACTTCTCTACTTATGTCTCTATAGACTTGCCTATTTTGGACATTTTATATAAATGAAATCTGAACAATATGTGGTATTTTGTGACTCCTTTCACTTAGCATAAAGATTTTAAGGTTCATCCACATGTAACATGTATAAGTGCTTCATTCTTCTTAATGATTGAAAAATGTTCAGTTGTATCCATTTATCAGTTGGGTTTTTTTCACTTTTTGGCTATTATGCATAATACTTTGTCAGCATTTGTGTACAGGTTTTGCAGTAACATAAGTTTTCAGTTTCATTGAGTTGAGAGTGGAATTGCTTGGTTAAAAGGTAAGTATGTTTAGCAGGTTTCTCCACTGTGAATTTACTCTTCTCACCCCCTTTCCAAACTATACTCCTTGGAAGGGGGTTACTAGGCACAGCCTACACTTAAGGAATGAAGAGTTATTATTCCTCTGCTTATTTTTAAATTAGTTTATTTTGTAATTTTATTGTTGTGTTGTAAAGCTTCTTCAAGTATTCTAAATATAGATCCCTTATCAAGTAGATGATTTGCATATATTTTCTCCCAGGCAGTGGGTGTTTTTACTTCTTGATGTTGTCCTTTAAAGCACAAAAGGTTTTAGTTTTAATGAAGTCCAGCTTATCATTCTTCTTTTCTGTCACTTGTATTTTTGGTATCACAGCTAAGAAATACTGACCTAACCCAAGGTTGTGACGGTCTACTCTTGTGTTTTCTTATAAGAGTTTTTATCACTTCAGCTCTTACATTTAGGCCTATTACCTACTTTGAGTTCATTTTTCGTATGATGTGATCTAGGGGCTAAATTTATTGTTTCACATGTGGATAACCAGTTGTCCCAGTACCATTTTTTGAAAAATACCCTTCTTGGCCCCTTTGTGAAAGGGACTATAAATGTTAGTTTATTTCTGGACACTCAGTTCTTTACCTTTGGTGTGTCTCCCTCTCTATCTCTATTGCTTTCTTTTTGTTTTAAGATGTTATTTATTTTTAGAGAGAGGGGAAGGGAGGAAGAAAGGTGGAGACAAACATCAATGTGTGAGAGAAATGTGGATGGCTGTCTCTTGCACATCCCCAACTCGGAACTGGGCCCACAACCCAGACGTGTGCCCTGATAGGGAATCAAACCGGTGACCTTAGGTTCACAAACTGAACTCAATCCACTGAGCCACACCAGCCAGGGCTGTTCCCTTCGTCTTTATGTCTATCCTGTGCCAGTGCCACATTTTCGGGGGGAGGGTTTTTTTTGTTTTGTTTTTTGTTTTTTAATCCTCACCTGAGGATATGTTCATTGGTTTTAAAGAAGGATGGAGGGAAGGAATAAGAGAGAGAAACATTGATCATTTGTCTCCCATATGCACCCAAACTTGGAATTGAACCTGCAGTCTTTCGGTGCACAGGACTAAACTCCATCCAACTGAGCCACCTAACCAGGGCCATACTGTCTTTATAGTAAGTCGTTCTTTGTGTGTGTGTGTGTGTGTGTGTGCGTGTGTGTTTTGTTAAGATTTTATGTATTTTTAGAGAGAAGGCAAGAAAAGGAGAAGGAGAGAAACATTGATGTGAAAGAGATAACATACCTATTTGTTGGCTCTCAAGTGCCCTGAATCAGGCACCTGACCTGCAACCCAGGCATGTGTCTTGACTGGGAATCAAACCAGTGACCTTTGGATTCTCAGGCTGGCACTCAATCCATTGAGCCACACCAGCTGCATTTTGTCAGTAATTGGTATCTCTATAAATTTACTGAATCCAGTATACCTTTATCTAACATGTGTTGACTCTAAATATTTTTAAACACTGCATCCTAGTCTAGTTATTAAGTCCCTTTAACTATTTTAAGTGTCAATTTAACTATTCTCAGGTCCAGTAGAATAAGAATAAAAGAGAGCAGAGCAAAGGAAAGCCTCCTTTACTTAAATGACAGTCACTGTACCAGGTGGTGTTTTATATGTATTACTTTAGTTAATCTTCAAAATAGCACTGAGGTAAGTGTACTCTCCCTCTTTTTCAATGGAGGAAACAGACTCAGAGAGGTAAGTAATATCACAGCCCCCAGGTTGGCTGCTCAGAGTTGTTTTCTCAAAATTACTACTCTCCCTAACAATTGAGAAATGGGTAGGGAAACCCTAGGAAGATATTATTAGTATTTGTTGATTTGACCTAACTTCATTTATTAATTAATTTCACAGATATTTACTGAGTGCTTATTATGTACCAGGTATTATTGCTGGACTCCAGTGAAGAGGAGAGAAGACAAACATGATCCTTACTCTCATGGAGTTTATATTCTAATGAATTAGAGCTTTAGATTTATTTGCATAGTGCTTTATCTGTTTAATTCAGGTGTCCTGTTACATACATGCATGCATTCATACATATACACATATTCACATGAATGTATATAATTTGGGGATTGTTTTCACAAAAAGGGAAAGAATGAGGATTTTTCTTTTGTAGATTACAGGTCTGGGGAATCTTTATTTTATTTATCATTTTAATTTAATGTACATAGGATAAGGTAGAAAGAGAAACATCAATCGGTTGCCTCTTGCATATCCCCAACCAGGGACACCTTGCCTACAACCAAGCCATGTGCCCTGAGAGGGAATCGAACCAATAATCTTTCAGTTTGCAGGCTGGCACTCAATCTGCTGAGCCACATCAACATTTTAATACTGCATCCTACACCTTGAATTTTAGAGAAACTCTGTACAGTAAAACTCCTTTATTAATTGTATTTACAGTCTTAGAAAGGGTTTTTTTTTTCTCTTTTAATGGTTTATAGTGGAAAATTTCAAATTTTTATTCAAAAGTGGGGAGCATTCTAAACCCCCATGTACCTATAACTCAGCTTCAATAATTACCAGCTCATAAACAGTTTTGTAGGGAAGCAGTTATTCTTAGTAATTGAGTTCAAGATGAATATTCAATTTACAAATTAATCTCTTTTACAAATAAAGTTTTGTGTATAACTTTCAAAGAGGTAACTTATTATTTAGTATTTAATTCTAGTAACAAGGTATTTTAACATAGGCTGTTATGTTGAGTCAACTTCGCTAATGTTTTAGAATAAAAGCTTCTCATGACTTTGAATTAAGAATGTTCCCATTTGTAGTCTAGCTAAGTAAGTACATTTAAGTAACACTTAGAGAAAGACACCTGTTCACAATTGCCTGTTTCTTCCAGGTACACTTTTGTTTTTTTGTCATGTTCTACAGAGAACAAAACCAATGTTATAGTGCAGTAACTTTGCAGTTCATTTTTTGAGTTGGACGTTTTTGTTGCCATTTGTAGCATGATTAAATTCTTGAAGGTATAGCAAATGAATTTTTATGGCTACATGCTAATTTGGATTTATTTCTTTTGTACAGAAGGAAATGTACAAATTACAGCTGAAATTTTGCTAAAATCTACTGAAGAAGTACAAGGTATGAAGGTCAATGGGACTAAGACAGATAATAATGAAGAATACAAGAATGGCAATGTCAGTAAAGGTTTCTCGGCCAGCTGCAACGATTACCCAGAAGTAGACAAAATCATGAACAGTGATGAGGCTTCAGAAACCACATTAATTTCCCTAGCGCCTTTAAACTTTGTGGACACTGGATTAACAGAAGCAACCCCTAAAGGAAAAGAATGTGAAGAATTAAAAACTTGTTCTTCTTCATTGTCATTAACACTAGGGAAGAGTGCCATTTCCAAAGTGGACAATGAGAAGGAAGAGTTGTGTAAGTTAAACCTTGTCTGTGAAGCAGATGACAATCACCAACAAATTCTAGGCCACTGTAATGAAAAACATGGTTCTGCACAGGGCAGTCCCAGGCCCATGAGAAATGTAGTTGTTGTAGAACCCTTAGGAAAAAATTTGGAATCAAGTTTGTCTGGTCCAGAGTCCAGAACAACATCCTTAGAAAAATGCGGTTTTGAAGGTGATGACTTGCTAAAGAGATCTGCTAAAAAGACTGACGGTTCCTGTTTTGATGGGGATGATCAAAGCAAAAATTTGGCTTCTAGAGAAGAAAATGAAAAACAACTTTTGAACCCTGGGAATGAAGGAGGGGAACTCTTTCTTGTTAATGCCAGGCCACCAGAAGAGGACACCACTGGTCATTGTTCTGGAGGAGAAGAGACTGTTGCCTCCCCAGAAGAAAATTTCCACAGTAACTATTGCATTCAAGGCAGTGTTCATACAGATAACTCTAGCTCTTTAATGCCCAGTTCTTTTACTGAAGCCACAGAAATAATGTTTAAGAAAAAAGATTTAAAAATCACTTCAGACATTCAGGGCAGCTTAACAAACCATGAGGACCACAGAGAAACCTTTACTAGTGTTTCTTCCTTGATGCAGCTCAAAGAGCTAGAACAGACAACCACTATTGAACCCAGTGTATTAACTGAAAAGATTTACAGTAAAGACTCTAATTCTTTAGTCAGCATGCAGAGAAATCTGGAAGGCAACACCCAGTTAAATGAAGCATCATGTAATGAATTTATGATTAAAAAAAAATCCCTTGTGAGTTTAATGCCAGAGGACCACATAAGTCCTATGAATGAGGAATCAAAACCCAAGAAAGATATTGCTCATTTGTCATCATCCCTAGAATTTGATTACAGACCTGAGACAGGAAAAGCTTTACAGGCTTTACAGAACAATATTCCACATTTAGATGAACAGAGCATCGCCTGTGAGATAAATGAACTTCCTTGTACTGATGAACTAGTTCTAAACAAAATAGAAAGCGAATGTGTTTTAAATCAAGTGTCCCTTAATTCTCAAGACCATCCGAAGTTGCCAATTGACAAAGAGATGCCTTTAGCAATAAGCAAGGGTTCCCAACAGAGCCATCACCCTCCATTAGAGGTTGGAGCCAGTATCATTGCTGATACCCAAACCATTCCCATGAATACAAAAGCAAAAGACATCTCCCCACCAGGTGACAACACCTGTGGTGCTTCTTCTAACAATCCCACCCTAAATATCAAGCTGGGAAGCCATGAAAGTAATAAAATGGCTGATTCAGGAACAGATCTACATTCCAGACTTCTACCAAGTAAGAAAGAAGCAGCAGTCTTGCCTCCAGAGGTTGCTGTCATGAAATGTAAAAGTGTTCAATCTCAGGACTTTTCTAGCTGCCACTGTATAGGAAAAAATGCACCAGAAGAGAACATGTGTTCTGTGTGTGCTGCTTTTGAGTCTAACAGTATCGTCCCAGAAGTTAAAAACTCTTTGATAACCAACTATGAAAATGCATTTCAGCACAGCAGTCACCACTCCCCAAGAGGAGAAAACTCCTTAGAAAGTAGCACCCATAAAGTGAGTTATACATTACAGGGATGTGAACTTAATGGAAGAGAAACTAAAGGCAGCCTTCCAGGAGATAAGATCAGAAATGAAAGGACAGCAGGTATGTTAAATAGTGAAGCTTCAAACAAAACCAGTCACACCACTAATCACATCCAACCCAGTGAGGAAGGGCTGGAATTAGAGGAACAGGATACACCCAAAGAGACTGTGTTTTGTCAGTGTAACATCTCTGACTGTGTCACACAAGAACTAAGCCAATCAGTAAACATTCCAAATTCTGAAAAACTGTTGGACCAGTCACCTACTGCTAAGTTCTCCAATTTTAGAAAGATGAACCAAGCAGTTAAAAGTCTCAATCAGAAAACAGACAAAGTCCTTGACTGCCAGAGTTACCCAGACATACCAGATGAATGCAGAAGTGAAGATAAGTCAGCTAAAGAGACACTAGGTTGTGACCAGAGAGGTAGCATCACAGAGCATAACACAGAGGGAAGCCAGAAACAAAATGATCTGCCATTCAGGTCAGGCGATAACAAATTATCTGATGGTAGTCTAAAAAAGGGCTATTTGGAAGGAGCTTTTAAAAGGGTTTCTAGTTGTGAGGAATCCACAGATGGTATGGTAGAGGTCATCTACACAGACTGTAGTAGTAAGCCTACGGAAGACATGCCGAACATAAGAGCATCTAGCACACTTGATGGTGGTCCACAGCAAGGGAGACTGGCATTAACTGAAACCTCAAAGAGTACCCTGTCTCAGAGAAGAGACTTGAATGCTGCATTTATGGACAAGATTGACCAGGATTCAGATTGCCCAGATGCTACTTCCTCTGCAGTGGAATCTCTTAAAGGAAAAAAATCATGTGAAGAGAAAGTCTGCAGATCATTAAAAGACTGTGCAGTGGAAGTATGTCCAGACTCTGCCAGTGAGATAGAATCTATTGCAGATCATGAACCAAATAAAAGAATATTGGATAGAGTTAGTGTGTCTTTAAATCATATGCATCATGAAAAGCTAGTTCAAGTAGGTTCTCTGAGAGAAACACTAGGAATGATTGAAAGATCAAGACCAGAAATACATTCTGAGTGTGACAAGGAAAATACCTTTGGAATTCCCTCAAAAGAGCCAAGGTCTTCTAGATACCAAGATGAGAACTCTGTTCCACCAGAGAGCCTGAAACCCATTGAGGTAATGCCTTTATATCTGTCTTCTCAAGAAAATCCAGAAGTTAACATTAATAGTGAAGAAGTGGACCTGAAAAATATTGTTACACCAAAAGATGGTAAAATGCTTTGTGAAGATGGAGAGGACCGCACATTCCTGCCTGAGATGAAGCAAGAAGCACCAAGGGCTATGGTTAAGTCTAGCGAAGGAAACAGCATTGACATCAGTAGGAAAAATTTGCCTTTGATGATAGAAACAGAAACTAAAGTGAAAGGAGAAGAAACTGAAGAACATCAGAGGAGACCCCCAGATCACATAACTGCTAGGAAGGAATCTGAGGGGTTGATGACTGGAGAAGATGGTCATGGTGACAATATGAATGAGACTTCTTCTCAGACATACTTTAAACCTCAGAGGCTGCTTGGTGATGCTGAAAAACAACAAAGCCAAAGGGATTTGGACTATATGTTGCAGAAGGAAGAGCAATATATGTATCACAAAGAAGCACATGTGATATTGGAACAATGCACATCATTTAAAATGTCAAATGAGGTACAAAATGAGAACGGATCTAAGGATTGCAATTATGAGTACACCAGGATTAAAGAAATCACGCCAGCAAAGCTGGCCAAGGGTAACATTACTAGACAGTTTCAGAAGTTGAATGATCCAAAGGAAGAAAACTTACGTCATCCACAAAAAAAAGACATTGAGTTGTGCATAGGTCCTTGCCTTCATGATGCCCCCCAGAAAGCACAAAACCCCAATTCTGCTAGGTGTGGTGGACTATATGGGGCCTTTGGAGACACTTTACACCAGAAAGGGGTGCTTCCCTTAAAGAAGCAGCCTCATCGGACATGTAAGAAAGTTTTCTGTCAGGAACAAGTCAATATGGGCAGAAAAATAAGTAAAATCAGAAATTCAGCTGTTTTAAAGAATTCCTCTGAAGCTATCCCCACAAAAGCACACAAATTTCTCAGTTCACGTGCTATATCTGCACCCACACGACTGGAACCTGAAACAGCACCTACTAGGAGCTTAGTTAGCCACGTACCAAAGCAGAAGGCTATTCCATGCCATCTCTTAAGGAGCCCGAATGTCAGGAAGCCTACCACCAAAGAATCAGCCTTGCTCAATAAGCTGTCTCTCCTTGCCTCCAAACTGGTCCCAGCCACAAAGACCCAGAAACTAAGGTATCGTCGCTGTTCCTCTGAACTCCTTCCAGTGGCTAAAAGCTACAAGCGGCTCAGATATAAAAGGCTCCTAGATGGATTTTCATACAATACGATGCAGCTAAGTTCATACTTGACAGCTAGTGGATGGGATAAGAGGCCTAACAGTAAGCCCTTGACACTCTATCCACTTGAAGCCATCAAAATGAGCTTCATAGATGTGAGCAACAAGATGCCGTTGCTGCTCTTCAGTTCTGAAATCGTTCCAGTATCCTTTCATGTGAAATCAGGCCCTGAGTGCATGACTGAGTCCTCAAGGACTTTTCCTGAGCACTGTGCTCCAGCAAGGCTTGCCTTAGAAGAGGCTGCCCCATGCCCTTCTCAACCTCCCAAGTGGACCTTTTCTTTCTTCTTGTCCCACAGTTGCCCTGAAGTGGCCACATTCAGGGATGACACCGGTCTTCACAGCCAGGCACATGCCCAGGCTCCTCCACAGCCACCACTTCCACTCCAAGATTACGGAGATACCGCCATAGTCCAGACAAAAGCAGGCTGCTCTATCCTTGGCCTTCACACACTCCTAGCACTTTGTTCCCCTGGATGTTACCGAATCTGGACCAAAAAAAGGAGTTTCTCCAGTCACATACCTACCATGCAGAGGCTCTTCATGACCCAGTTTACACAAGGCTTGAAAGGGTTAAGGTCTCCAGCCTCCATCGCAGACAAGATCTTCTGTTCTCTGCCATATTCGGTGGGCCGAGTGCTATCAGTTTGGAGCCAGCATGGGCCTTCGGCCTGCCCCTTCGAAATCTCTGCTCTTCATTCCACTCAGAGCAAGCGACAGCCAACTCTGGGCACCACAAGCAGGTAAAGCATCCTCTGTTTTTTGCAAATACTCCATGTTTGCCTCCTGCCTCTGGGGAAAGGAGAGGGGTACTCCTGGAAATGCAGGGCTATTTGGCATCTTTGTGCCTTTATTTTCGGTTTATACCTTGCCAAATCTCTGCTGAGAAAATGCAGCAGTAATTTTTAAGTATAGACCCCTCTAATGTCTGACAGAATCTGGATTTTCTGCAGAACCCTTTATTTTGTACCATTCTTTGTTCTGTCCATTCATTCTAAAAACCATCAGATCTTTGAATCTCTTTTCTCCTCTTGTCCCTACATTGTAAAGAACAAACACCATTACAAGTTCAAGACTAAGCAGTGACAAATAATGGCCATGCTTTATGTGGAACTTGGCTTTAAAGAAGAAGTTTTTTTCATAATTTTGTGTGGGGTTATAGTAATTGGCAAGTTATATTTTAATAGAGTAAATACAGAGCTGAATATAAGAGTTTTGATAAAAATCTGTAGATTTTTTTTTCATTTTTTAAAAAGATTTTATTTATTATTTTTAGCAAGAGGGGAAGAGAGAGAGGCAGAGAGGAAGAGAGACATCTATGTATGGTTGCCATTCACCTGCCTCCAGCTACACACCTGGCTGGAGACCTGGCTTGCAACCTAGTTATGTTGCCCTGGCAAGGAATCGAACTAGCGACCTTTGGGTTAGCAGGCCAGCACCTTATCCACTGAGCCACACCAGCTAGGGCTCAAAATCTGTAGATTTTTTAAATCTTTAATATACCTGTTCAACAACTTGACTTAAAGCTATGAGTCAAGATCATTCTTGTTCCCCTCCTTTCTCTCACTATTCTCTGTTTATTTCTACCTTCTTTTGGTTTAAATTAGAAAATAATCTTCCTGTCATCCTGCTTTCTGTCCAGTAATGGGAATGTAATTCTCCTAACTGGGAGGGTTTCATCTTTCTGAGTAAATGACATTTCTTATCTTCCCAGGGCTTTAATTGAGTGTCATGTGCCAAACCCAGAATGACATCAAAACCTTTCCTGTTGTTCCATTGCCTTAACCTATTGCTCTTGTACTTTGCTTCACTTCAGCCACACCATGTTACCGTATGTGCCTCTTCCAGGCGTGGAAGCTACTTACAACACTGGTGGCAGTCAGATGAGGTAAGCATCCAATGGCACTTGGCACACGAGGACTTGCAAAGTGTATGGTGTGTGTGTGTGAGAGAGAGAGAGAGAGAGGGAGAGAATGCTAGCAGGTGGTGTGGATTGGGCACAGCATGAATCTGAGCTCTTGTTCTTTTTCTAAACCAGGTTGAATCTTAGCCAGCTCATTGTAGTATAAATTCCCTCTCAAGCTATGTCTTGGTCATTTAGCTAACTTCAGTGCCTAGGTGCAATTGATCTCATCTGTGCACATTTTATTTGTTTAGTTCACCAAATGTCCTCTCCCTTCCAAAAAATCTGTTCCTGTTTACATTTTTCTTTATTCATTATATTTTCATGATTTCATTGCTCCATACCAATTAAATGCATTGACCACATTCTTGTAAATTTTTACACATGCAGATACAGGCTGTGTCCAGAAGTGACTAGAGAACAGTTTGAAATGTCATTGTTAGAAAAAGCCTTCAACCCTAGTCTCCATGTTAAGTTGAATGTGCTGAGGTAGAAAGTGAATCCACTTACACTTTCTTCTCTGGTTTTCTCTCTGTGCTGCTAGGCTAGAGCCTCCATTCCCTGCCTTGGTACCAAAGTCTTGCTTGGTAACAGACTCAGCTGTCAGCAAGCTCCTGCTTTCAGCTTCTGAGTTCCAGGTGCCTGGATTAGATGAACTGGATGGTGTGATAGCACCATGTCCCCATCCACAAAGTAGCCCTCCAGAACAGAAAGAGGTAAGTGTAAAGTGCTGGTGGGGTCAGGTGACAGTGGCATAGATGTTCATCAATGACAAGAGATCACATAATAGGTACAGGTGGGCCCCTGAGTATCTTTACTTACCAACTTTAGCTTCAGCTGAGTGCTAGATATTACCAAGACAAGAGGTTTTCTGTTTAGCTACTAGAGGATACCTTGGATCTCTCTTTTATCTCTTCTTCTTTTGCTTCTTTTTTTTTTAAATCCTCACTTGAGGACATGCTTATTGATCTTAGAGTAGAAGAGAGGGAGAAAAGCATCAATGTGAGAGAGCACATCAGTTGGCTGCCTCTCACACATGGGGCTGAACCCACAACCTAGGCATGTGCCCTGATTGGGAATCAAACCTGTGACCTTTCAGTCTATAGGATGATGCTCCAACCAGCTGAGCCACATTGGCTAGTGCCCTGTATCTTTTCATCTACATTGTTTTCTGGATTCTTTATTCTTGATGACAAAATTTAACAATGTTTAGAGAATTAGACCACAGAATTGCTTCATGCATTCAAAGATGAGTGAATGATGGTGTATTTCAATTTTGCAATATCTGCTGTCTCCAACAGATATTGATAACTCAGTATCTGAACTGAATATATAATTCTCTTTTAATAATATAAAAGAGGGTAGTTGCTGAAAACACTGGTGGCAGAAGTAGGAGGGGAAGCTTTGTCATAAGCTACTTATTAGAGTGAGCTATAAACCAAGGAAGTAATATTTTGAGGGTCAAGAAAAGGGACTTGTTACATTTAAAATGTCTTGCAACTTGACCATCTTTCTTTTTAACCCTTAAAAATAGGCTGAACCAGAGAAGAGGCCAAAGAAAGTCTCACAGATTCGAATCCGGAAAACCATTCCTAAGCCAGACCCTAATCTTACTCCCATGGGCCTCCCTCGACCCAAAAGGTGAGCTTTTTCTGTAATACATATAGCTTCACTTTTTTTTCCCCCACCACCCACCCTGCTTCACTTATTTTGAAAATTGTTTGGCATACTATAATGACCTTTTTTTCTTTTTTTTTTAATAAAGATTTTATTCATTATTTTTAGAGAGAGAGAAAGGGAGGGAGGAAGAAAGGGAGAGAAACCTCAATGCATGGTTGCCTTTCACCTGCCTCCAGCTGGGGACCTGGCTGGAAGCCTGGCTTGCAACCTGGGTATGTGCCCTGGCTGGGAATTGAATCAGCAATCCTTAAGTTCTCAGGCTAGTGCTCAGTTCACTGAGCCACATCAGCCAGGGTTGGAATGACCTTTTAATGACCATATATTTAGAGCTGTTGTACTTCTAGGATTTCTCCAAAATTATTCTTTGGCAATGAGGCCAGAGGTTCATGTGCAGAGATATTTTAATGCATCTTTTTTTTTTTTAAAGATTTTATTGCATTTATTTTATTAAAAAGGGAGAGAGGCAGAGAGGGAGAGAGACATCAATGTATGGTTGCATTTCACCCGCCTCCAGCCATAGACCTGACTGGAGACCTGGTTTGCAACCTGGCCATGTGCCCTGGCTGGGGAATTAATGCATCTTAATCATTCATATTAAGCTCACCCATGCCTGGCATTATGCTATCCCTTTGGATGGGACAGCATAATGGGATAATCTCTGTTTGGCCTTCAGTGGGGAAAGTAAGCACTGTTGTCATCCCCAGGTTTAGGTGAGGATGCTGAGGCTCAGTGCTTCAGAAACCTGTTGGGCCATAGTGTCAGTTAGGACAGATGATTACTGTCTCACACAGGTCTTAGCCGACCCCATGGCCCAAGGTTACAACATTTGACGCACAAAACTAGGAAGGGACCTAAGTGTTATGAAGGAAGGAAGCTTTTTGGGGTTTTTTAAGATAATGCCAGATCCATGTGATGTTTTATATTATAGCCTTTAAAATTTTGTTTTCTAGAGGCTAATTTTTTTAATTTAGGGACAATTGCTCATCCTATAAAGTGAAATGGGAAGAAAAATTACCAAATTATGCATTTGTCATGATTCCAAATTATATATTTAGCCTTATTCCAGTTTTGGAAGTATACTTATAAATGTTACACAGATACAGTATGAAAATTTAAACATTTTTTAAAAACTCTAGAGTTATATTTTCAGTGAAGCCTAATAGTGGCCCTTTAAGTCACCCAAGATAAGTTATTTAATAATCTTCATAAGCTTCCAGAACTTTCTGTAAAATATAAGAATTCCCAAAGCTTAAAATCTCTGTACAGTCTGATTGAGAAAAAAATGTACTATAGCTATTAGATTGCTTCACACAATACACATACTATAAATGGTTAACTAATACCGTGATCATGATTGACATTCCATTTTTCCAACCTGGTTTTCATGTTAATGTGTTGTATTTTTATCTTATAGTTCTATTATTGATTATTTTACCATATGCTTTTCAAAAAATGTTAATATTTCATATATTCTAGGTTGAATAGTACTTATTACTAGAATGAAATAGGATTCAGAATCTGATGTATTCTATCTTGTAGATAAAAGTTCTGAAAAACCTTGTTTATATAAATAAGTAGTGGGGAGTGGAGTTTTAATATAGTAACGATATTCAAGTCTTTCAGCGTCTTTCAAATAATATACCAAAAAAATCACAGTGACCTATCATCAAATTATATTTAATGAGTTATCATTAATCTTTTTTTAAAGCAATGGATCAAAAAAGCACTGACTTAGATCGATTCTGTTACTTAGTCAGGGTTTAAGTGTGTGGGAAATACACCAAAAAGATTTGACCAATAAGTACAAATACCTAATAATTTATGTTACTCTTTCACTTTGAGGTACTTTATTCAAATCTAGTATAATGAAAGGGAGTGAAAAAATAAGATTTTAATAAACCTTTGCCTAAATTACCTTTTGGAAAAATGCTTTTATTCAAATTGTCTTTTGTTAAAGAACAAAACAACTCTGAAGTTGCAGAATTAGTGCATTAAATTTAGGGAAAATTCTTGGCATACAGCTTACTTGGCAATGGCAATTTTCATTATTCAAGCCCATCACCCAAGTCATTCTTTCTTCTTAACTATTTATTTTCCAACTTAAGTAAATGTGTTAAGGTACTTGCTGCCAAGATGGAGGTGTAGGTAGACACACTTCACCTTCTTGCACAGCCATAAGAAGGATTATAACTACCTCAAAACATAAAACAATCAAAACCTCCAGAAAATCAAACTGTACAGAAGTTCAACAGCCAAGGAATTAAGAAATAGGACGCGGTGTAGCAGAGGCGAGGCAGCACAGATGATGAAACTAGCAGCCTCACATTCACATATGGCAGATAAAAGCCCGGAGAGACACCCGAGGTGTAATCCCAGCCACAGGCTAGACCACGCAGCTCACAATTCCAGTGCCAGGAAAATAAAGCCTCATAGCTTCTACCTGTGAAAACCGGTGGGGGTTGGGATGGAAGAAGAAACTATCCATCTCACAGAAGGGCCTGTATAGAGGACCCCCACTGTCCTAGAATGTATGTAAACCCACCTACTCTGGGAACTATCACCAATGCAACAGCTAGGGGAGCCAGTTGCATACAAGTGGGTGAAGTGACTAAAGAAGGGGCAGGAGCTGAGCAAGCAGCATTGTTCCCCTCTCTGACCCCTCCCTGACATACAGTGCCACAAAGTGATGACACAGGAGTCCCCACACTGATGAATACCTAAGGCTCTGCCCCTTACAACATAAAAGGTGCGGCACCTCTACCTTATGCACAGAAACAAATGCAGGGAGGCTGCCAAATTGAAGAGATGGGAAGTATGGCCCAGGTAAAGGAGCAGATCATAACTCCAGAAAAAGAACTAAGCAAAAAGGAGGTAGCCAACCTATCAGATGCAGAGTTCAAAACATGAGTATAAGGATACTCAGAGAAATGATTTAACTGTGGCAAACACATAAAGGAAGAAAGCTATGCTAAATGAAATATAGGAATATCCACAGGGAACCAACAATGAAGGGAAGGAAGCCAGGGTTCAAATCAATGAATTGGAACATAAGAAAGAAAGAAACAGTCAACCAATACAAAATGAAGAAACGAAAATTTTAAAAAAGAAAGAGAATAAGGCAACTCTGCAACATCTCCAGAAGTGCCAACATCCAAATCATAGGGATGCCAGAAGGAGAAGAGAAAGAGCAAGAAATTGGAAACCTATTTGAAAAAAAACCTTCCCTCATTTGGCAAAGGAAATAGATACACAAGTCCAAGAAGCACAGACAGTGCCAAACAAGTTGGGCCCAAAGAAGACCATACCAAGACACATCATAATTAAAATGCCAAAGGCTAAAGATAAAGAATCTTAAAAGCAGCAAGAGAAAAGAAGAGAGTAGCCTTCAAAGGAGTTCCCAGAAGACTATCAGTTGATTTTTCAAAAGAACTTTTGCAGGCAAGAAGTATGCAAAGTGATGAAAAGCAAAGCCCTACAACCAAGATTACACTATCAAGTAAAGCTATTGATTAGAATGGAAGGACAGAAAAAGTGCTTCCTAGACAAGATAAAGCTAAAGGAGCTTATTATCATCACCAAGCCCTTATTATATGAAATATTAAAGGGACTTATTTAAGAAAAAGAAGAACAAAATTTGAACATTAAACTGACAACAAACTCACAACTATCAACAACTGAATCTAAAACAAAAGCAAAAACAAACTAAGCAAACAACCAGAACAGGACCAGAATCGTAGATATGGAGCCCTTAGAGGATTATCAACAGCAAGGGGGAAGGGGAAGAATGGGTGAAGTGGTGCAATGAAGAAGCATAGTTGGTAGGTACAAAACAGATAGTGGGATGTTCATAATAATAGAGGAAATGGAGAAGCCAAAGAACTTGTTTGCCTTACCCATGGACATGAAATAAGGGGTGGCGGTTGCTGGGGGTAATAGGGGTACTAGGCAAAGAGGAAAAATTGGGACAATGGCAGCAGCATAATCAATAAAATACACTAAAAAAAAACAAATTTTTTTTTTATGGGTTGTATAACTTTCACCTTAAATTTATACAACCCATTGAGACATAAATTGTAAAACAAGCATTGTAAGGTAGATTTGTAAAAGCTGTAAGTTAAAATTAAAATCAGGTATAAGAAATATAATTAATTTATCCATTTTAATACATTATAAAGACAACATGTTAATCCTATCTCTCATTACTAAATTTGTAATAAAGCAATGTAATGTGGGACTAAAATTTAAAATTATGAAGTGAAGAGTATGGTTGAAAGCATGATATTACTTCAGGAAATTATGCATACCTAAATAGACTTTAGAAATAATGGCTCAGTTGGGTTGAGTGCTGGTCTGCAAACCGAAGGATTGTCATTTGATTTCCAGTCAGGGCACATGCCTGGGTTGTGGACCAGGCCCCAAGTTGGGGGTATGTGAGAGGCAATCAGTTGATGTTTCTCTCCCTCTTCCTTCCTCTCCTCTCTCTCTAAAAATTAAATAAAATCTTTTTTTTTTTTTAATATTTTATTTCATTATTTTTAGAAAGAGGGGAAGGGAGAGAGGCAGAGAGAGAGAGAGACATCAATGTATGGTTGCTTTTCACCTGCCTCCAGCCACAGACCTGACTGGAGACCTGGTTTGCAACCTTGTTAGGTGCCCTGGCTGGGGAATTGAACCTGCGACCTTTAGGTTCGCAGGCTGGCGTCTTATCCACAAAATCTTTTTTTTTTTAATTCTTGCTAACTACTAAAAGGATAGAAGAATGTATAGTTTCCAAGCCAGGAAACAGGGGTAAAAAAGAAAGAGGAAGACAGTCAAATAAGAAGAAAAAGAAGCTATATAAGATGATATACATAAATTCAGCTGTCTCTCAATCCCAAGAAGGATAATTGAACTAAATTTCATAAAGGTAAAGGATGGCAGTCTGGAAGAGAAGATCCAGTACATGTTGTTCATGTGAGACACACCTAAAACATATTATGGAAAATTTGAAAGTACTCACGTATGAATGGAAAGGACAGTTAAAAAGCCTATCATCTCTTTTAAGAGAGCATGACAAATTTATTTCTCTTTTCAGGTTAAAGAAAAAGGAATTCAGCTTAGAAGAAATATATACCAACAAGAATTATAAGTCTCCTCCTGCAAACAGGTAGGTATATATGAGTAGGAAATAATAGATAGGGAGGGTTTCTGAAATGATTGATGTAAAATCTCTCCAGTTTTTTAACTACAGAAAAGGTATGTTCAAGTTCTTCTCATTTTCAGTCTTGGAAATTGCTAGAATTGATATTTTCACTCCCCAACACTTGAATTGTGGTCAATTGTAGAATGGTAAAGAAATGTGTATCAGGGTAGGTAGGTACAGAAAATGTAGCCTCCTTTTAGTCTATACTAGAATTTTTACTAACTATGCTGGCTGACTTCAGACTACTAACAATCATTGATCTTCACACACAGGGTTCTAAACTCAAATACCAAAAAGGTTTCACTTGGATGCCTTTGGGTCTAAATTCAGTTCAAGTCATTAAACATGTAAATTCTTACAGTATCTAGAATGTGGCAAGAAAATTCTAGAATTTTATCTTACTAGACAGACATTTGCTGTAAGATAGGCCAAAGAGGCACAGTGCATAGGGCAGTGTATGTGGTTTGATATGATCGGAGTAAGAGAAAAAGGAGGTTATGCGCCCTGGCCCAGCAAACAACAGGCCAAACCCAGCCAATGTTCTGTTTCCGTTTCCCTTTTGGATTGTAATGGCCTATGAACTAAAAATGATTTCTATGTTTTTAAATAAGAGTTGTTTTTAAAATTTTTATATATATAAACAGTGACCTATGTGGCTTATTAATTTTAAAATGTTTACTTACCTGAACCTTTACACAAAAAGGCATGACTTAAGGAAGAATACACAAAAATCTGGTGCTGGTGTGGCCTCTTAGGGGTTGGTCTTAATTTTTTTTTTTTTTTAACCTTTATATAATTTTGTATACAAAACATAGATACTGGCCAGAGGAAACAATTAAGGATTTGTTGGTGCAAGTAACTTTCAGTCCTTGTTAACTACAAGTATTGTCATATGAGTAGGTTTGTGGGTGACTGTTTTGTATTTTACCCTTAGGTGTTTAGAGACCATCTTTGAGGAACCTAAGGAACGAAATGGTACGCTAATTTCAATCAGCCAACAGAAGAGGAAGCGAGTTCTAGAATTTCAGGACTTTACAGTCCCACGAAAGAGGAGAGCTCGTGGTAAGGTCAAGGTGGCAGGCAGCTTCACCAGAGCCCAGAAGGCGGCACTGCAGAGTCGAGAGCTGGATGCCCTCTTGATACAGAAACTAATGGAACTGGAGACCTTCTTTGCCAAGGAAGAGGAACAGGAGCCATCATCTGGTTGTTGAGAAGCAGTCTGGGTTGGGGGGTCTCATTGTTAGGTTTTCTGGGCCTCCTTAGAAGAGGTTGCCTATTTTTGTCCTATGCCCAAACCACTCAAAATGCAGTCCATGGATTTTTACCTGTTTCAAGGTGCAACCTTTTTAGAAACTGGTGAAGGAGGGCCCTCTACTTCTACTGCTGAGTATAGAACCTCAGGAATGCTCCCTTGCTCCTGGAAGTGGTCCTGAACGACATCTGGCCTCCTCCTCCCACACTCTGCCACCCCCAGGAGGAAGATACAGCATACCTTCAGTAACACTAGGATTCCAGGGACTCACAGCATTTGCACGTCCATGAAAGTTCCACGTTGTTTACGGTGGTGCTAGACCAAGGTTATTTAGAGACGTTGCCTAGGGAGGGGGACCTGGTGTCCTGTCCTGTCCTGTCCTTTGTGGTCTCACTGGCTCATTTCAGTAGTTGAGTAAAGACGAGCCTGTGCTGTTTTCTAATCCTCTGAGTCTGTCTGCCCAGAATGTGTGTGTGTGTGTGTGTGTGTGTGTGTGTGTGTGTATGTGTGTGTGTGGCTTTTTCCCATCATTTTTTTCTCCCTTCTGTGACTGTGGGTCACTAGTGCCAGAGGAGGCTGTCCAGGCCCCATTTGAAGTAAGTTGCACTTTTTAATGTTGTGGTGTTATTTTCACTTGTTTTTTATTTCCTTTTTTTTTTTTTTTTAATTGCTGCATGTTTGGAGCCTTTAAATGTGATTTTAAAACAATTTTTTTAAAGACATCGAGGAGAAAGACAATATATGTCTTCAGAATAGATGGTAGACGTTTGACCCAGTTTATCAGTGCATGGTATGGAACAGTGGAGAGACATTTTTCCATTCACGTTTCAAGCAGTCCCTTCCCCATCTCCACCTTCTAGTGTAATTCATTAGAGGGAGCACTTTTTTCATCTGGGGTCTCACTCTTGCCCACTAAGCAAGTAGATGTGTTAATTTTAATGATGGAAATAAGAGCAGGCTTCTCTCCCAATCATTTAAAAAGTGTGAAGGTTTGATGTGGTCTTTTAATGGGTTTTTCTGAAGTGGTGTCGGTATGTAACAAAGTTGGGTACAACAGTGTAGGTGGTGATAATGGCCAACCCCCTGCTCTGAGTGGAAAGAGGCAACGCAACATGGTTCAAACTCAGTGACACGTTGGTGGTGGGATCATGAAATTCCACAGCCAGCCCTCTCTGAGGATACCTCCTTGTAGTTGGGCTCCTGTGTCAAACCCACTGGCAATGGAGAGTGCCAGAGTTTGCCGAGCTGCTGCTTCTGTGCCCACAGCAGTCTGTGGGCAGAAGGAGCTGTGTGGGTTAGCAGGCCAAGGTTTCATTCCTTTCCCGCTAATCCACGTCCCCTCACCCTGCTTCCCTTGCCCTCCCACCCTTTTCTTTTATCCTTTTTCTCTCTTTCAAAAAGAGTTCAGAGAATTAACATTCCTTGGTGGTGAATGGGATACTAGACCCAGCCTGGGGACCCTGCTCACCTCTTTCCATCCTCATAGGAGTCACTGCTGGGACGCAGCTGCCAGTGGGAACAGTCAAAGCTCCAGAGACATTTTCAAGTCAGTCTGTTAGAGGAGTGAGTGCCGTCCTGGAATGTGTCTGCTAGGTTTCTTTCCTTTCCCCATTTGTTAGTGGGTGGGGAGGGGGGTGGGGTGGGGGGGGGTCTCTATGTGCCTTTCCTTTGCAGGTTGACAGTCTGTGCCACACTGGAGCAGAAAAACTGACATGAGCAGGAAAAAACAAAGTGCCACATCTGTCTTCTAGGCCCACTGCCTCAGACATAGCATTTAGTAAGTTAAATACACACCTAGTAACCCACTGAGGCTTCTAAGGCCATGGCCAATAGCATTAGAAGAGAGCCACGTTTCCACACTGGCTCAGAATGTGAACCAGATCTGCCATTCTACATCCACTTTGCCTAGACTGTATAGACACGACTTGTGTTTCACCTCAATACCTATCCCTTCCTGGGACAGGGTTTGTAAACACTAAATGCTTCTGTTTTTTTGCATTAGGAACTGGGATGATAAATACATTGTAACTACTGCTGAGCAAGCTGGTAGACTCCCAGTGAGTTAACATAACCCTGTTTGCCAGCTCCATTGCTAGTGTAGACAAGTCAGCAATGTGGCAGCCACTTCATCCCGCAGACTAAAGTTGAGGTGGGCACAACTGGGGTATCACTAATGTCACAAAGATACAATTTCAAGTTGGCCCATTACAGGCCTGGCATTTTAAGGACCAGGAGCAGGATGTGGAATTCTGCCATCTGGGAAGGGAGAACTGGAGGAAACGGAGGCCAGGGCTCCTTTCTTGTCCTGGGAACGTGGGGGGAGAAGCTGCTCTGAGGTCCGCCTGTGTATCTTTGGTGTTTGTGAATTCCCTCTGGCCGGGGCCCTTCCCCTGCTTCAAAGTTAAGAACTGGTCCCATTGCAAACTTGAAATTGCTTACCTGAAGATGATAGATGGGTTCTAGCCATGCTCAGCCATACCTGTCTTAATATCTATTTCTGCTATTGGCCTAACCAGCTACAGCACTGTCTGTGGTCCTTGGAGCCTGATAGGAGGCGTTAGTCAGCTGCTGGCACACCACCTGCCCAGAGCTGCAGGGGTCTGCTTCTGTGGTGGGAGTTAGTACAATTTCTGAGTTTGGGGACTCCCCGCCAAAGTGGTGGGGAGATACAGTTAACTAGAACTTACTCAACTCCAGTTTAGTGTTATTGATATGGGAAAGAGAGGAGAAATCTCAGGTTCAATTGGGGTTCTGCCCATCAGTTTTTCACTGAAACTTTGAACTATGGGTTTTTTCATCTTTTAATTTATAACTATATATTGCCTTCCCCACCACCTTCCCCCTCTTTTCTTTTGGACTCCTTTCCAGCTTCACTTCTCCATACCTCATCACCTTTTAAACCAGATTATGTCCACTTTTCTTACTGACCTTACTCTGAGAGCTATAGCTGAGGGAGGTCCGGTGGAAAGACATGTAGCATTTGCCTTACTGGAGCCTGAAAAGCTCAGAAACTCATGCTGTGAATCCCAAAGCTCTGTGCTCCTCCAAGAGCTGTGAAAATCATGACACTTTGTCACAATTTTGCCTGAAAGAGTTTTTTGAGTGGGTGTCAGAGCCAATTTGAGGCAAATTCCAGATCCCCTCCTCCAGGCATGATACCTCCCCGCCCGACCCCCGGCCCTCATGGCTCACCTCCTGCCTGCCCAGCCAAGAGCAGCATGGAGTATGTGTGGCAGGACACAGCAGATTCCAGGCTGTGATGCAGCCTCATGGGACACAGAGCCCGTGCTTGTCTCCAGGCTGGGAGTCCATCTCTTAATCAATCCAAGTGCATCAACATCTGTGAAAGACCTACTTTCAGGCAGTAATTATTTTCTCCCATTACCTGGGGGTGCTTTTTAAATTTCCTTGTTTTGTTCAGGTAAACTTTTCCCCTGGTATCATGGAAAGGACCCCTTAAACACCACACTGTGGGTGGCTGAATCCAAAGTCTAAATAATTGGCCAGGTATATGGAGTAACCTTTCCTGAATTCATGCAAGGGAAGGGCTCCTTAACCACAACTGAACTTATGTGAAAAAGCTGGCTGGGGAGGAAGGCTCACTTATACTAGAATCAAAATGTAATGCCTAACCACAAATTGGGAAAGAAGCAAAAGGCTATTATTCTGATGGTAAAGTGACAGTCCCCATCTAGTCCACCATCTAACACAGCATACTCTCAGATTTGATGCTTACTCGTTGTATGTCTTTACGAGTCCCTCTCTGGTGCTGAATTGGATTTGAATTCTTGCTGAGAGGCCTCAGCATCTTCTTGAGCTGGTCTGGGCCAGTAAATAGCTGCCTGAAGTGTTTATATATTATCATGGTCAATAGTTCAGTGACATTTTGTACATTTTTTTGGTAACATTGGCATACATGATGCCCCCGCAGTTCCTTTTCTGTTTGGTAGTTTGTGCCTCTAAAATCCCCACCGTTATGTGTGTTAATTTATGAAAATAAAAAAAAATTTTTTTGAAACCTTTCAAATAACTCTCAAGGCTGTTATTTTATTCTTGTGACTTGGCACTAATAATTTAAAATTTTACCTGTAATGTCATGAAGTTTGGGCTCAAATTTAGTTACTGTTTTCCAAGAGTCCCCAGGAGCTACTTTTAAGATAATACCTTCATTTTGGCTGCATCATGCAAACTGTACATACCTATTTCAGGTAAATAAGCTACTGCCATTTATGAGTTCCTCATCTGCTCCTGTTGTATAAAGATAGGTTTTCCTGGGACAATGAATGTGGCACTTGGACCCAGAGCCTACAGGTCATGCACCACATTTAGGTCTGCAACACAACTTTGGGAGAACTTGAACATTCTCTGAGAAGCCAGGGGCTGGAGATGAGATAAAAATTTGTCAACACAAATAGCTGGAAGCTTCTAGTCCTGGTTCAGTGTGTGTCATAGGCAATTGGGAAGTAGAGTCTACAGCCAAGGGTTTCACTTGACCAGCGCAAAATCCTTCAAATCTATCTCAAGCAGCTGCAGTGTTTCCTTCTTTTAATAACATTAGGAACTGGTGTGACAGTCAGTTCATGAGCTGGAAAGACAAGACTTCGTGTCCCTCACCTGCATATCAAGCTTGGCATTTAGGAGGGTCATTTTAGAAATCGTCTCTGGAAAGGAAAAGTAGAAAACTGTTGGGGTGTTCTGTTTTTTAAACCCCAACCTTTTTTGGCTATATGAGCAGTCAGAGAGAAACTGGAGAAGTTTTTCATGGAGCCAACTTCTTCAGCCAAGCTTAATTCAGTAGCTTTTGTCTTTGTTTTGGTTTTCCTGGGTTTTTTTCCAGGATAAATTTGATAATTTTATTGATGATAATTTACCCACTGGAGAATGCTTGATGAGTTCTGGTAAATGTAACCACTACCTAGATATTTCCATTGCCTCAAATTTTCTTCATTCACCTTCCCTTCTCAGTGATAGCGCTAGAATAATTAGATAAGTTTATGGAAAAATGAGCATAACTTCATACACACAAATTGAGAGGAGCCATACACCAAAATACAAGGTAAAACTACACAGCTTACAAAAACAAAAACAAAAACAAAACTACACAGCTTTTGGAAAAAAATAAAGGAGAATATCATGATAGCCTTGAGTGGGCAAAGATTTCTCAGGATTAAAAAAGTAGTGCTCGCTTTGGCAGCACATATACTAAAATTGGAATGATACAGAGAAGATTAGCATGGCCCCTGCGCAAGGATGACACACAAATTCGTGAAGCGTTCCATATTTTAAAAAAAGTAACACATTAAAATCAAAAACTTCTGTTTATTAAGAAACTCCATTAAGACTATGAAGAGATCAGCCACAGACTGGAAAAAATACTTGGAATACATAAATCTGACAAAGCACTTATATTCAGAGTATATAAATGACAATAATGAAAATCCAAACAACCTTTCTCTACTTTTTTTAAGTAGAGAAAAAGACTTAAGCAAACAGTTCACAAATACATGTGATCAATAAGCACATAAGTGCTGAACATCACTAACCTGGATAATCTAAGCCAAATGAGATACTACATCATATCCATTTAGAATAGCTAAAATTAACACTGGTGAGAATGTTAAGCAATCAGAACTCACTTTGCAGGTAGGAATGTAAGATGATAGAACCATTTTGGAAAACTGTCAAGTTCTTACCAATTTAATATCTACCTACCCTACAGCCTGGTAATTTCAGTCCCAAGAGAAATGAAAACTTATGGTCATAAAAATACTTGTACAAGTTAGCTTACAGCAGCTTTATTAATAATAACCACAAACCACAACTCAAATGCCCATTAATAGAAGGACAAACTGGTATGTTTATATAATGGAGTATTACTCAGCAGTAAACACGACCAAACTATCAATATACACAACATGTTTGAATCTCAAAAACATTCTGAGCAAAAGAGGCTAAACAGCCCTGACCAATGTGGTTCAATTGCTTAGGTGACATGTCATCCCACAAAGTGAAAGGTCACTGGTTTGATTCCTGGTCAGGGCACAAACCTGGGTTGCTGGTTTGGTACCAGTTTGGGTGCAAACAAGAGGCAATAAATTGATTGATGTTTTTCTCCCTTCCTTTTCTCTCTAACCTTTTTTAAAGAGGTCAAACAAGAGTACACATTGCATAATTCCATTTTCATGTAAAGCTTAAGAAAAGGCTACACTAATAATAGTGCTAGAAGTCAGAATAGTAATTGCCTATGTTAGGAAACTATGAAAGAGTGAGGGAACATTCTGGGATAATGGTTGTATGGCTGTACACGTTTATCAACCCTCATTGAATTGTACTTAAGAATTATGGATTTCTGTGTATGTACAAACATGGTTTAATATCTAGGGTAACCATTAAGAGATTAATACAGAAATTATAATCAGTTAACAGATGGCAAAAATAAATTGATATATCCGAAAGTAGTTGAGGCAAGAGAGAAAGGGAATATAGAACAATTTGGTTTAATAGAAAATAAATGTAAAATTTAAATCCAAAGCTATGGGTAGCTCAAAGACAGACTAAAACCTTCAATTAGAAGATGACTATTGTCAGCTTAAAAGAAAGAGCCAATAATATGCTATTTACAAAAGACATACTGTTAATATTAGGAATTTGAAGACATAATAATGGAAAAAGACATACCAACAGTAAACAAAAGCAAACTTAGCATAGCTGTACTATAAGATATGGCAAATAGTATTATTAGAGACAAACAGTGGCATTCATCATGGTAAAAAGGGCAAATGCAGCAGGAAAATGTAACCTAGAATTTGCATAAACATTAAAATATATTAAATTGAAATTTAAAAGGAGAAATACACAAGTATATTTTGTAGTTGGAGCTATAGAGATGGCTCTCTCCGCTGGAAATGCTGCGCCTAAACTCAGGTTTGGCACAGCGGGAGGGCGCACCTTCCACACTTACGCAATCTGGCTGCGGAGGTGCCCCGAGCCCCTGGCTGGGGGGGCGGGTACCAGCTGGGGGGGGGCGGGTACCAGCTGGGGGGAGGGGCTCAGTCGACTACGCCCACACGCACCCGTGGCCCTTATTGGCCCCGTGAGCTCGAGGCTCGTGACGTCACAGGCGTGCGCCTCTCGTGCTAAAGAGAGGCGTGGGTTACTGAGAAGGAGGAGACAAGATGGCGGCTTCCGTGGGGCTTCGGTACCTGAGGTTGCCGCGCGCAGTCACGCCGTGGCGGAACAGGTACAGTGCTTGGGGAGGCCGTCTCAGGGAAGGGGGCGGCTTGGGCCAAACTGGGTTCGGGAGAGAAGAATCCTTTCTTTAGCGGCCGGCCTGCCTTGGAGACGGCGCCACCCACCTTCACCTTGAGCTCAGGAGCAGGTGCGAGTACCGCCGCGTAGGGCGGTCCGAGTTTAGTTTAAAAGTCTGGTTTAAGCGCTTTTGCTTTGCCCTTTTCAGCTGGGTAAAAGTGCACAAGGTACAAAAAGAGGAAAGAAAAGAAAGATGGAATACACCGCGTACCCCAACTAGAGTCGAGTCAGGACTGGACGTCTCTCAGGGGTTCGTGTTCTTGGAAGAGGCGATGTGATGTGGGGAAAGCACTGGACTGGGAGTCGGGTGGCTTTCACTTCGGATTCTTTTTCTCTGAGGCAAGGGGTTTGGATTTTGTAATCTCAAAGCAGCCTATTATAGAATTGGGGTCTTGGTGACCCTGGTGATTCCCAACTCCCGAGGGGGGGTCATCTAAATTCAGCTCTTTTTGGAGTTGTCGAAATTGAGGCCCTGAGAGAGGGAAGCACTTTGCAGGTTGCAGCAGAGCCAGGACCACCACCCAGGTATCTCTCTCTCATGCCAGGACTTTTCCCTCAGGCTGCCTGCCCACCGTGAGCATTTATTGTTATTATCTCAAATGGCTTGGAAGCAGCTGAAACTCTCGGAAAATGGGTTAAAATGATAGTAGCAGTGACTCAGAGTCAGCTGCTTGGTGTCATTTCAGTGAAGGAAGGTAAGCGACGCATGATACTTTCGTGTTTCCGCAGGGTTCGTTTTATACTTACTAAAGCTGCTCTGTGACCCGCGGTGACCTATCATTGTAATTTAGGGAAATTAAAGGACACTGAATTTGGACTGAGAAGAGACAAAAACTGTCATTTGCCTTGACATGAAAGCTCTGCTGTCGCATTATTAACTATTCAAAGCTAGTGTAGGTCTCTTCAGGTGGGGACTCTTCAGCAGCGTCCTGTTAGGATTTATTTGGACAGGCGGGGCTCTTTGATTTCAGTGTTGGTACCAGGTGTGCTGCTTGAGTCAGCCATGAATGCTCTAAACTGTGTCATGAGTTGGAAAGACTGGAAAATGACACTCCTAAAATACTTTGTAATGAGGAGGAAGATATACTCGCTGTCATTAAAAAGGGGGGAGGTCACACGTTAGTACCAGTATGGATAGATAAGACTAGATTTAGGTACAGTCATTGGAAGGGATAAGGGTTCTGTACAATTAAGATGGCTTAATTTTGAAAGGTATTACATATCAAGGCAAAGAAACTGTGTTGATACAAGAAACTAAAAAGGTAACAGTTTCTTGAGTTTTAAGTAAAACAGCAGCCTGTGAGGCATATAGATCAAAGCTTTGTATTTTAGGGAAGTTTTTCCTGAACTTCCCTGAAATATATTGCGTGATGTGTGACAGGTGGTAGAAGTTTTTTCTAAACTTCCCTGAAATACACTGGGTAATGGCTGACAGGTGGTAGAAAAGCAATATGTTTGCTAATAATTTAGGGCCCTGTTTCCCAGACTTGTTTGATAAAAGAATGGGTACTTATATTAGAAATAGAGATTCCCAGATATATCCCCACCCTGCTGCCAAATTCAGATTCAGTGGGTGTAGGTTAGGGATACAAGTGTGTCAGGTAATTCTTAGGTTCAGACAAGTATGGACATAGTTTAGGGAGTGGTTGCTTGTGTAAGATTTGCTACACAAGTTAACTCATGTTTGCACTTGCATTAGCATCTATATAAAATTGCCGATCAACAATGTGTTAATATACGGAGTAATATACAATATAACTAGGTGCCAGGCCCTGGGCTGAGAGTTTCACAGGTGCTGTGTTTTTAACTCTTGTTTTGCATGATTGGAATTAAGAAAATTCCTCAGGTCACACAGCTAATAAGTGGCAGAACTGAGGTTTGAGCCGCACAGTTGGACTTGAGTGCTTCAGCCTGGGCTTTACACATCTGCTTGCAGGATACCCTCTGTGAGTTCACCATGTGGAAGGGGTATCTGGTTGATTTATCCATTCACTGCCCTGGAGCCGAATCTCATTATTGGGGTTGTAGTCCACTGAGCAGACAGACAGTTAAATAAGTGAATATATATAGAATCTGTTTATTTCAGGTAGTGAGAAGTGCTATGAAGAAAAATAAAGGAAGATAATTAAGGGAATGGAGAGTGCTTGAGACAGGTACAACCCCTGGGCACAAGGTGGTCAGGAAAAACGAAACTGAGGAGAAAACATTTGAGTGGAGAACTGAATGAGAAGGGAGCGATCCACATAGAAGGTTGTGCGCAGTAGAGCAAACAGCAAATGCAAACGTGTGGACAATGAGGAGGCGAGAGAAAGCAGCAGGAGATCTGAGAATTCAGCAAGGACTAATTATGGAGGGTCTAGTCTTATGTTATGTTTTGAAAAGATCACTCTGTTTTGTGGTGGGTAGAATTTAGAAGGACCAAGGGTAGAACAGGGAAAATAGGCTATTACAGTCATGAGTAAGAGATCAGGTGACTTAGGCTAGGGTTAGGGTACAGGTATACCTCATTTTATTGCGCCTCACAGGTGCTGTGTTGTTTTGTTTTTGTTTTTTTTTACAAATTGAAGGCAAGACCCTCTACTAGCAAAAAGATTGCGACTTGCATTATTGCTATACTTGCTTTGTTGCAGCAGTCTGAAACCAGACCTGCAATATTTCTGAGGTATGCCTGTAATGATTGCAATGAGAAGTAGACAGACAAGGATGTATTTTCTTTTTTTTTTTTCTTTTAATTTTATTGTTGTTGTATTACATCCATCCCTTTTTTTTCTCCCCTCTGTCCCCCTCCCCTCCCTCCCATTCCCCCCAAAATCAATCCCACCTGTTGTCCATGTCCATGGTTCCTTTATACTAGGTTCTTGTCTAAGCTGCTCCCCTTCTTTGCCTCTGCCTCCCCCCTCCCCCTTTCCTCCTGACCACTGCAGGCCTATTCCTTGTATTCATACACTTGGTTCTGTTTTGCTTGTTGTTAGTTTTGCTCATTATTGTCCCGTAATGGGTGAGAACATAT
>PVIW01012453.1:0-32057 GCA_004026585.1 Noctilio leporinus
ATAAATCACACATAAAGTCCACAAAAAAAAAAAAAAAGAAAAGAAAAAGGCAAATAGGGCAGGGGGGCAATATTTTTTTCTGATAAAATAGACTTTAAAACTAGGGCTATGGTAAGAGTCAAAGAAGGACACTACATAATGATTAAGAAAACTACCTAAAAAAAAAATGAATAGTCTTAGTAAAGCATTTATGCACCCAACATAGCATATAGATATGTAAAGCAAATATTGATATTGCTTGAAATATTGTTTGAATATGAAAGCAAATATTGATTGAAGATAAAGGAAAACAATAACAGAAATCCAGTCAAACTAGGGTATTTTAACACCTTATTGACTTCAATTTCAATTGATAGATATTCCAGACAAAAAATCAATACGGAGATAGCAGTCTTAAATGACAGACTACATTGAATGGATTTTTTAAAAGATATTTTTAAAATGTATTATTTCCAGAGAGAGGAAGGGAGAGAGAGAAATATCAATATATGGTTGCCTTTCACCTGCCTCCAGCCACAGATCTGGCTGGAGACCTGGCTTGCAACCTGATTATATACCCTGGCTGGGGAATTGAACCAGTGAACTTTGGGTTTGCAGGCTGGTGCCTTATCCACTGTGCTACCAGCCAGGGCATTGAATGGATTTAACTAATATCTTTAGAGCATTTCATCCCAAAGTAGCAGAATATACACTGTTTTCAAATGCACATGAAATATAGTCTAGTATAGAGCACATATTGGGACACAAAGCAAATGTCAATAAATTTAAGAAAATTGAGATAGTGTCAAGCATGTTTTCTGACCATAATTGTACGAAACTAGAAATCAACCACAAGGACAAAACTGAAATATACACAAAGTCATTAAAACTAAATATCATGTTATTAAACAATGAATAGGTTAACAATAAGATCAAGGAAGAAATAAAAAGATATCTTGAAAGTGAAAGTGAGAACAAAACTCAAAATCTCTGGGACACATGGAAAGCAATCCTAAGAGAGAAATTGATAGCAATACAGGCATATCTCAAGAAACAAGGAAAAGCTCAAATAAACAATCTAAGTTGACACCTAAAGTAACTTGAAAAAGACCAACAAAACAACACTCAAAGTGACTACACAGAAGGGAATATTAAAGATCAGAATAGAAATAAACAAAAGAGAGACTAAAAAATACAAGAGATCAATAAATAGAAGTGGTTCTTTGAAAAGATAAACAAGGCTGACAAAATTTAACCACTAATCATGAAAATAAGAGATAGAGCCCAAATAAATAAAATCAAAAATGAAAGTGGATAGGTAACAACTGACAACAAAGATATACAAAGGCGTGTAAGAAAATATTACAAACAGAGGAAAAAGATGGCGACAGAGTAGAGAGCAGTGCTGATGGTGTTCTTGAGTACCAGAGCAGCTGAGGACAGGATGGGGAGCGCGAGACATCTTCAGGTCCCTAAGAATTGTAGCGGTCAGCATCTGGACTCAGGGGAGCCCAGCCCAGAGGTAGCGGAGACCTGAAGGAGAGCAGGTGAGGGGGCTCCTGACTTACCAGCCGGAAGGCCGAGGTCGGCTTTGGGCAGGGGTAGCTCTACCCAGAGGTGAGCGTTTAACTGAAGCCAGCTCCAGGCTCCCTGGCGACTAGAAATCTGAACAATGAAGTGTGAACAGTAAGGGCAAATGCCAGAGGGAACGAGGAATTGAACTCCTGCAGGGGAAGGATTGTGTGAGAGACTTGCACCAGCAACAGGGAGAGGAAGTTCCTCACAGGGCTAGAGGCAGAGAAGAGTCCTGCGGGGAGCAGGAGCAGGGAAGCAGGGAAGTGCACCAGCTGGGGCTGCAAGAGGGCTGAAAACAGTGCTGCTGGGCCACAGGGGAAACAGCAGTTTAAAGCCCCTGAGAGAGGGGAGGCCCAGCCCTGTGCACCCACACAGGCACCTGGGCTCCCACAGAAACTCCAAACTGTGAACAGGGAACTAATAGCTGGGGCAACTGACCTGCCCATTGCCAGAGACAAAGGCTGAAGACGCCTGGGAGAGGGGAATCACGGAGGCTGCGTAAAAGACTCCTCGGAGAGCTGGTCAGCTTGGAGGTTTGGCTCTTGCCCCAGGGAGCAGGGCAGTGTTGGCGGAAGGGAGCGGCCTCCTCCAGGAGCTGCGGGGGGCAGGGCCAGTCATCACAGGAACCAATAAGGTGGCAGGCTGCACTGTAGCAGTGCCAGGTGCCTATCACAGGAAGGAACCTCTGCCAGGAGTGGGAGGGGACACCCTTCGGGCTCCAGAATACCTGCAGCCCTAAAACCCAGCTAAGCTACTGAAGGCCCAGCCTACCTGGGGGCTGACACTCAGAATCAGCCCTGACTGTGACAATCAGAGGCCCTGCCATGCCAAGACCAGCTAGACTATAGACAGCAGAGACCTGACCAAGAAAAAGAGGCAGCCTCAGGAAAGGGATTGCTGCTAATCTCAAGCATCTGAGTTATACCCAGAGCTACATGAACTATTAATCCCCAACATACCCTTTTCAAAAGTTACTTCTCACATATTCTTAATCCACCCCCCTCCCCCATCTCAATCCACCTAAATACCCAAGAACCTCCCCCTACTCATGAATTAAAGTCTACTCACTCTCTGGCTGCAATGCATCCTCAGTCCTCAATCTAAGTATTCCTCCCTTCCCCAGCCACCTAAACCCTTTCTTTATTCTTTTCTTCCTTCCTTTTTCTTTTTTTCCCCTTGTTTTTTTTTTCTTTTTCGTTTCTTCCTGTTAAAGCCCACAGGTCCTGGTTCCACCTAAACCAATCAGAGATCATAAAGAATGAACAGCCACCTAAACCCTTTCTTTATTAATATTGGTTTTTCTTTGTCTTTTGACTCCCACCCCCCCAACACACACACACAACTTTTTAAATTTGTTTCTTCTTCTTTCTTTTCTTCCTGATAAAGCCCACAGGTTCTGGCTCCACCTGGACCAAACAGAGATATAAAGGGTGAACAGACACCTAAACCCTTTCTTTATTAATATTAGTTTTTCTTTGTCTTGTGATTTTTTCCCTTTTTTTTTTTCCTCTCTCTGATATAAGGCCAGAGGTCCGGGCTCCACCTGGACCAATCAGGAATCATTAAGGGTGAACATCCACCAAAACCCTTTTTGCTTATCATATATTCATATATATATATGTTTTTTTGTATTGTTTTTGTTTTTGTTTTTTTTCTGCTAAAAGCCCTCAGGTCCTGGCTCCATCTGGACCAATCAGGGATTATTACTGAGGGTGAACAGCCATCTAATCCTTTCTTCTTATTATTATTATCATTTTTATTTCTTTTTTCCTTTTTTTTTTTTCTTTTTTCCCTTTTTTTTCCTGCTAAAAGCCCACAGGTCCAGAATACAGCCAGACAGCCCAAATAAAGGACACACCAAGAAGAACAAGTGGAGAAAATCTGGGAGACTGCAGCTTGGAACTCTACAAATCTCCTACCACAGAAGGGTGCTCAACTAAGGCAAGGAAGCAAAGCAGGTTAATCCAAGGAAAAACAAAAAAATGAAAAGCAAGCAACAACAGACACACAAAATGGGGTAAAAAAGAATCAGTCCATCACCAAAAGGAAAGGAAGAATCCCCAGAAAGACCACCAAATGAAACAGAGGCACCTAAAATATCACATAAGGAATTCAATAGAATGATGATAGAGAAGCTCAGTGAGCTCAGCCACATCAAAGAAAACTATAAAAAACTACAGGAGAACTACAAAGAACTACAGGAAAGTTACAAGGAGCTTACTGAGAGCTACAACAGCATGAAAAAGGACATAGAAACTATCAATAAGTGCCAGGAGGAAATGAAGAATATAATTTCTGAATTGAAGACTACAGTAGAAGGAATCAACAGTAGGCTAGAGGAAGCAGAGGACCGGATCAACGAGTTGGAGGATAATGCAGACAAATACTCCAAGACAGTACAAGAGAATAAAAAATGGCTGAACAAGATTGAAGAGGGTTTAAGAGAGCTCCAGGACAACATGAAACGTAACAACATCTGTATCATAGGGAAACCAGAAGGAGAAGAGAAACAAAGAAAGGAAAACGTGTTCAAAAACGTCATGATAGAAAATTACCCTAACATAATGAGTGAAAACATGAATCCAATTCAGGAAGCACAGAGGGTCCCAATGAGGATCAACCCAAACAGACCAACACCAAGGCACATTATTATTAAAATGGCTAATTTCAAAGGCAAAGAGAGAATCCTAAAAGCATCAAGAGAGAAACGACAAATAACATATGAAGGGGCTCCAATAAGGCTATCAAATGATCATTCAACAGAAACAATATAAGCCACAAGGGAATGGCAAAAAGTATTTCAAGTCATGGTAAACAAAGGCCTGCAATCAAGAATACTCTACCCAGCAAGGCTCTCATTCAAGATAGAAGGAGAAATAAGGAGCTTCCCAGACAAAAAAAAGACTGAAAGAATACATCTCTACCAAACCAGCATTGCAAGAAATGCTAAAGGGTCTGCTTTAAAAATAAATAAATAAATAAAATGAAGAAACAGAGAAAGCCAAAGAGGAATACAGACACAAAGGGAGAAAATGGCAATGAATAAGTATCAATCAATAATCACCTTAAATGTCAATGGATTAAATGCACCAATCAAAAGACATAGGGTAGCCAAATGGATAAGACAACATGACCCACATATATGCTGTCTTCAAGAGACCCACCTCAGAACAAAAGATCGACACAGATTGAGAGTGAAGGGTTGGAAAAATATATATCAAGCAAATGGATGTGAAAAATAAAAGCTGGAGTAGCAATACTGATTTCAGATAAAATAGATTTTACAATGAAGGATATAAAAAGGAACAAAGATGGACATTTCATAATACTTAAGGAAACAATCCATTAAGAAGAAATAACTCTGATAAACATATATGCACCCAACATAGGAGCTCGGAAATATATAAGAAAAGTTTTGGAGGACTTTAAGAAAGACATAGACAGTAACACACTAATAGTAGGGGATTTTAATACCCCACTATCAACAATGGACAGATCTTCCAAACAAAAAAATCCCCAAAGATGTTGTGGCATTGAACAACACTCTAGAGGAAATGGATCTAACTGATGCATACAGAGTCTTTTACCCCAAAGAAACAAAAAAAACGCATTCTTCTCAAAGGCACATGGATCATTCTCTAAGATACACCACATGGTACGTAACAAGACAAGCCTCCAAAAATAGAGGAAAATTGAAATAATACAAAGTATCTTCTCAGATCACAATGGCTTGAAACAAGAAACCAAATTCAAGGGAAAAACCCAAAAATTCTCTAACTCATGGAGACTGAATAACATGCTTTGAAGCAATGAAGGGATCAACAATGAGATCAAAGATGAAATCAAAAAGTTCCTGGAAACAAATAACAAAGAACACACAACAGCCCAAAACCTATGGGATACAGCAAAGGCAGTTCTCAGGGAGAAATTTATAGCAAAACAGGCCTTCCTAAAAAGGTCACAAGAAGTTTATGAAAATGACCTAACCACAAACCTGCAAGAACTAGAGGAGCAACAACAAACAAGACCCAGAGCAAGTAAAAGGAAGGAAATCATCAAGATCAGACCAGAATTAAATTACTCAGAGATTCAAACTACAATTTGAAGAATCAACATGTCCAGGAGCTGGTTCTTTGAAAAAATAAGCAAAATTGACAAACCCATATCCAGACTCATCAAGAAAAAGAGAGAGAGGACCCAAATAAACAGAATCAGAACTGATAGAGGGGAAATCACAACTGATACCTCAGAAATACAAAAGATTGTAAGAAATTATTACAAACAACTCTATGACAAAAAATATGACAACCTGGATAAAATGGACACATTTCTGGAAATGTATAATCTACCAAAACTGAAAGCCTGAGTAGGCCAATAACAACTAGTGAAATTAAAGAAGTAATCCAAAATCTCCCAAAGCACAAAGGCCTTGGACCAGATGGCTACATAGGTTAATTTTACCAAACATTTCAAGAAGAACTAACTCCTATCCTCCTCAAATTATACCAAAAAATTCAGGAAGAGGGAAGATTGCCAAACTCTTTCCATGAGGCCAATATTACCCTAATCCCAAAAACCAGGGCAAGATACAACTAAGAAAGAAAGCTATAGGCCAATATCTCTGATGAACATAGATGCTAAAATTCTCAACAAAATATTGGCCAACCGAGCTCAGCAGTATATTACAAAGATCATACATCACGGTCAAGTGGGTTTCATCCCAGGATGGTACAACATTCGTAAATCAATCAATGTAATACACCACATCAACAAATTGAAAGATAAAAACCATATGATCATATCAATAGATGCTGAAAAAGCATTTGGTAAAGTACAGCAACCATTTATGATAAAAACCCTCAGCAAAATGGGAATAGAGGGAGCATACCTCAACATCATAAAGGCCATCTATGAGAAACCTGAAGCCAACATCATACTTAATGGACAAAAACTGAAAGTTTTCCCCTAAGATCACGAATGAGACAAGGCTGTCCACTTTCTCCACTTCTATTCAACATTGTCTTGGAAGTTTTGGCTATAGCCATCAGAGAAGAAAAAGGAAACAAAGGTATCCAAATTGGAAAGGGGGAAATCAAACTGTCATTATTTGCAGATGACATGATAGTGTACATACAAAACCTGATGGGCTCCACCAAAAACTCACTCAACCTAATAAGCAAAGTTAGCAAAATAGCTGGGTATGAACTCGATATCCAGAAATCAAAAGCATTTTGCATACCAATAATGAAACAACAGAAATGGAAGTGAAAAAAGAAATCCCATTAACCATAGCAACAAGAAATTAAAGTACCTAGGAATAAACTTAACTAAGGAGGTAAAAGACCTGAACTCGGAAAACTACAGAACAATGAAGAAAGAAATCAAGGAAGATACAAATAAATGGAAGCATATACCATGTTCATGGATGGGAAGAATTAACATCATTAAAATGTCCATATTACCCAAAGCAATCTACAGATTCAATGCAATCCCATTTTAAATACCAATGACAGACTTCACAGAAATAGAAAAAAATACTTCAGAAATTTATATGGAGCCAAAAATGCCCACGAATAGCCACAGCAATCTTTAGAAAGAAGAACAAGGTAGAAGGAATCACAATACCGGACTTCAAACAATACTACAAGGCTACTGTCATCAAAACTGTCTGGTACTGGCATAAGAATAGACATATAGATCAATGGAACAGAATAGAGAGTCCAGAAATTAACCCAGGACTCTATGGTCAACTCATATTTGACAAAGGGGGAAGGAACATCCAATGGAGTAAAAACAGTCTCTTCAACAAATAGTGTTGGGAGAACTGGACAGCAACATGCAAAAAGATAAAACTAGATCACCAACTTACACCATACACCAAAATAAACTCAAGATGGATAAAGGATTTAAACATAAGCAGTGGCACCATAAAGGTCCTGGAGAAAAATATAGGCAGTAAACTTTTGGATATCCTATGCAAAAATATGTTTACTGATACTTCACCAAGGGCAAAGGAAATAAAAGAACAAATCAACAAATGGGACTATATCAAATTGAAAAGTTTCTGTTCAGCTAAAGAAAATATGAGCAAAATTCAAAGGGAACCAACTGTATGGGAAAACATAATTGCCAATGATACCTCAGACAAGGGTCTGATCTCCAAAATATATAAAGAACTAATGCGACTCAACACCAGAGAGGCAGACAGCCCAATTAAAAAGTGGGAAAAGGACCTGAACACACAACTCACTGAGGAAGATATATAAAGGGCCCAGAGGCATATAAAAGAATGCTCAACATCACTAGTCATCAGAGAGATGCAAATTAAAACCACAATAAGATACCACCTCACACTTGTCAGAATGGCAATCATCAACAAATCAACAAGCAACAAGTGTTAGCAAAAATGTGGGGCAAAGGAAACCCTCATGCACTGTTGGTGGGAATGTAGGTTGGTGGAGCCACTGTGGAAAACATTATGTGGTTTCCTTAAAAAACTAAAAATGGAACTGCCTTTTGATCCAGCAATTCCACTACTTGGACTATACCCAAAGAACCCTGAAACTCCAATTCATAAGAACCTATGTACCCCTATATTCATAGCAGCACTATTTACAATAGCCACATGCTGGAAACAGCCTAAGTGCCCATCAGTGGATGATTGGACCAAAAAACTTCGGTACATTTACACAATGGAATTCTATATAGCAGAAAGAAAGAAGGAACTTGTACCCTTTGCAACAACATGGATGGAACTGGAGAGTATTATGCTTAGTGAAATATGTCAGTCAGTGAAGGACAAATATCATATGATCTCACCCATTATGGGATAATAATGAACAAAACTAACAACAAGCAAAACAGAACCAAATATATGAATACCGTGAGTAGGCCTTCAGTAGTCAGGGGGAAAGGGGTTGGGGGGGGCAGGCAAAGGCGGGGAAGTGTATCATCTTAGTCAAGAACCTAGTATAAAGGAACCATGGACATGGACGACAGGTGGGATTGATTTTGGGGGAAATTGGTGGGTGGGGCGGGGGACAGAAGTGTGCAAAAAGGGGATGGATGTAATACAACAACAATAAAATTTAAAAAATAGAAAAAGAAAAAAATGAAAATATTACAAACAACTATAAGCCAACAAATTGGATATCCTGAACATGATGGGTAAATTCCTAGAAAACATGCAATTTTTCAAAACTAAATCAGAAAGAATCAGAAAATCTAAATATATACAGATTACAACTAGTGAAATTTAAGTAGTAATTAAAAAAAGAAAAATTTCCCAAAAACCAAAATCCCTGGAACTGATGGTGTCAGAAGTGATATTTTAGTAAACATTCCACAAACTTTCACCTACCTTTCCCAAACTATTCCAAAAAATGTATGAGGAGAGAAGACTGTCAAGCTCATTTTATGAGCTCAGCAACCCTAATTTTATTTTATTTTATTTTTTTTAAAGATTTTATTTATTACATTTTAGGGAGAGGGGTAGGGTGATAGGCAGAGAGGGAGAGAGACATCAATGTATGGTTGCCTTTCACCTGCCTCTAGCTATGTACCTGGCTGGAGACCTGGCTTGCAACCTGGTTATGTGCCCTGGCTGGGGAATCAAACCAGCAACCTTTGGGTTTGCAGGTCAGCACCTTATCCACTGTGCCACCAGCCAGGGCAGCAACCATAATTTTAAAGCCAGATCAAGATACTACTACAATGCAAAAAAAATCATAATCAATATCCCCCATAAACATAGCTGCTAAACTCAACAAAATATTGGCAAACCTAATATAGCAATACATCATAACGACCGTATACCAGGATCACGGGATTTTTCCTTAAAATTCAAGGCTGGTATAACATTTACAAATTGATAAATGTGATACACCACATGAATGAAGGATATAAACCACATGATCAGAATCTAGGGCCAAGATGGCAGAGGAATAAGTGGAGCTACACCAATCTCCTCCCAGGACCAATCTGGAATTACAACTTAATTGGGAAAAAATCATCAGGAATAACCAACAGAACACCACTTTATAACCATGGACAGGATAGAAGAGGATGCTTCATCACAATGTGACTGGTAGGAATTGTGGAGACACGAGAGGGCAAGCTGGGCTCTGCTCCCACCAGAGGCAGCAGCCAAAGGTAAAGGAGCTAGGGACTCCACCTGAGAAGGGTGAGTTCAGGTTCCCCAAATGGGTTTCCCAGCCTACAGCCAAGACAGTGGAGCGTAAAACAGCATACGGCTGAGAAGGGAAGAAAGCCACAAGGTTTGCTAGCCTGAGAGCACTGCAGACAGAGGATTAGTGAGGTGACCATAAACAAAAATACACTGGCACCCAATTACTTTGGGCTCCAGCAGAGACAGGAGGGAAGATTGGACTGGAGATGCTTGGGGAAAGTTTGCAGCAGTGACTTGGGAATGAGAAGAGAGGGGGCAGCCATGGGCATCCTATTGCTGACTCATCACCCACACCACAGGTGGACTATGCTGCACCAAGCAGCTTCCATCTGAGGGATCCTCATAGCCCTGCCCAATGAAATCAATCTGCTCCCCCCAGTGGTACCTGAGCCTAGTGCCTGATCACAATTCATTGATTTACAACTGAATCAATATGTCCTTCCCAGTGGCATCTGAGCCTGGTGGCTGATTACAAATTCATTGATTTATAGCTGGGTTAGTCTGTCCTGCACAGGGGCATATGAGTCTGATGGCTGATCACAGATTTGTGGATTTACAACTGAGTTGGTCTATCCTGCACAATGGTGCCTGAGCCTGGCAGCTAATTGAAGATTCGTTGGTTTGCTGGGTCAATCTCTCCTGACCATCTGAGCCTGGTGGCTTTTCGTGGATTCACTGGATTATAGCTGAGTCAGTCTGTCATGCCGAGTGTGGCCTAGGCCTTATGGCTGATCATAGATTCATTGATTTACAACTGAATCTGTCTGTCCAGCCAAGCTGTATATGAGCCTGGTATCTGAGCAGCAAATTCATTGTTAAAACTGAAACTATCTTTCTCCCCCAGCAGCACCTGAGCCTGGAAGCTGATCACAGATTCATTGATTTACAACTGAATCTGTATGTTCTTCCAGGCTGCATCTGGGTCTGGTGACTGATCACAGATTTATTGAGGACAGGATCAGTGAGCTGGAGATCAACATAAAAAAATACTCTGACAGTGCAATGAAATGAAAAAGACAAGGAAAGAATGAAGAGGTGTTAAGAGAGCTGCAGAACAACATAAAATGCAATAATATCACTATTATAGGGATACCAGAAGAAGAAAAGAAACAAGGGATGGAAAACCTGTTCAAAAAAGTAATGATAGAAAACTTCACTAATTTGATGAGTGAAAACCTTACTTAAGTTCAAGAACACAGAGGGTCACAATGAAGATGAACCCAAAAAAGCCCACTCCAAAATACATCATAATTAAAATGGCAAATTTCAACAACAAAGAAAGAATCCTAAAGCCATCAAGAGAGACACAGCAAATAGCATATGAAGGGGCTCCAATAAGGCTATTAAATGATTACCCAACAGAAACAATACAAGCCAGAAGGGAATGTCAAAAAATATTCCAAGTAAAGGAAAACAAAGGCCTGCAACAAAGAATACTTTACCCAGAAAGGCACTCATTCAAAATGGAAGGTGAAATTGGAGTTTCCAAGACAAAAAAAAAAAAAAAAGCCTAAAAGAATACATTTCCACCCAACGAGCATCACAAGGGATGGTAAAGATTGACACAGACAGAAAGTGAAGGGATGGAAAAATATATTTCAAGCAAAGGACATGAAACAAAGGCTGGGGTAGTCATAGCTATTTCAGACAAAATAGATTTTACAATGAAGGCCATAAAAAGAGACAAAGAAGACATGTCATAATACTTAAGGGAACAATCTGCTAAGAAGTGATAACCCTTGTAAACATATATGCACCCAATGTAGGAGCACCCAAATATATAAGGAAAATCTTGGAGGACTTCAAGAAGAATATAGGCAGAAACACACTAATTGTAGGGAATTATAATACCCCATTATCAACAACAGACAGATCTTTCAAGCAAAAACCCCAAGGATATTGTGTCATTAAATAACACTCTACAGGAAATGGACTTAACTGATATATACAGAACTTTTCAAATGCACATGGAATATCTTCAAAGACAGACCACATGGTAGGACATAAGACAAGCCTTCACAAATTCAAGAAAATTTAAATCATACCAAGCATCTTCTCACATCACAATGGCTTGAAACTATAAACCAATCTCAAGGGAAAAAACCAAAACCACTCTAACTCAAGAAAACTGAATAACATGCTTTTAAGTAATGAATGGGTTAACAAGGATGAAGTTAAAAGGTTTCTGGAAACAAATGACAATGAATACACAACAGTCCAAAACCTATGGGACACAGCAAAGGCAGTCTCAGAGGGAAATTTATAGCAATACAGGCCTACCTAAAAAGGTCAGAAGAAGCTTATACAAACAACCTAACCATAAAGCTGTAAGAACTAGAGGAGCAACAACAAACAAAGCCAAGAGCAAGGAGAGGAAGGAAATTATCAAGATCAGCACAGAATTAAATGACTTAGAGACATAAAGAACAATTCAAAGCATCAATAAATCCAGAAGCTGATTCATTGAAAAAATAAACAAAATTGACAAGCCTTTAATCAGACTCATCAAGAAAAAAGAAAGGACCCAAATAAACAAAATCAGAAATAACAGATGAGAAATCACCACCAATACCTCAGAAATACAAAGGAGTGCAAGAACTTACTACAAACAACCATATGACAAGAAATATGACAACCTGGCTGAAGTGAACAAATTTCTAGAAATGTATAATCTACCAAAATTAAATCCAGAAGAAGCAAAAAGCCTGAATAGACCAATAACAACTAGTGAAATTGAAGCACTAACAAAAAAACAAAACAAACAAACAAAAAAACCCTCCAAACACACAAGACCCTGAGCCAAACAGCTACACAGGTGAATTTTACCAAACATTTAGAGAAGAACTAACTCCTATCCTTCTCAACCTATTCCAAAAAATTAGAGGGAAGACTCTCAAACTCTTTCTATGAGGCTAATATAATCCTAATTCCAAAACCAGGTCAAGACACAACTAAGAAAGAAAACTACAGGCCAATATCTCTGATGAACATATGCTAAAATTCTCAAGAAAATTTTGGTTAACAGGATCAAATAATACATTAAAAAGATCATGAGGAATGGGTGGGTGGGGAGGGGGACAGAGGGGAGCAAAAAGGGGATGGATGTAATACAACAACAATAAAATTTAAAACATAAATAAATAAATAAATAAGATCATACACCATGATCAAGTGGGATTCATCCCAGGGATACAAGGATGGTACAACAGTTGCAAATCAATAAACATAGTACATCACATAAACAAAATGAAAGACAAAAACCACATGATTGTATCAATACATGCTGAAAAGCATCTGATAAAGTACAGCACCAATTTATGATAAAAAAAATAGCGAGAATATACCTCAACATTAATAAAGTCTATATAGGAGAAGCCTGCAGTCAACATCATACTCGGTGGACAAAAATTAATGCTTTCCCCTAAGATCAGGAACAAACCAAGACTGTCCACTCTCTCCACTTCTGTTCAACATAATTTTGGATGTTCTAACCATAACAATCAGAAAAGAAAAAGAAAACAAAGATATCCAAATTGGACAGGAGGAAGTAAAACTGTCATTATTTGCAGATGACATGATAGTGTACATACAAAATCCAATAGACTCCATCACAAACCTACTTGACCTAATAAAACAATTTAGCAAAATAGCTATATAATAAGTCAATATTCAGAATCAAAGACATTTTTGTATACCAATAATGAAATATCAGAGCTAGAAGCTAGAGAACAAATCCCATTTACCATAGCAACAAGACAAATAAAGTACTTTGGAATAAGTTTCACCAAGGAAGTAAAAGACTTATACTCAGAAAACTACAGAACACTGAAGAAGGAAATCAAGGAGGATAAAAATAAATGGAAGCATATATCATGTTCATGGATGGGAACAATTAACCTCATTAAAATATCTGTACTACCCAAAGCAATCTATAGATCCAATGCAGTCTCAATTAAGATACCAATGACATATCTCACAGATATAGAAAAAATACTTCAAAATTTATGTATATGGAGCCAAAAATGACCATGAATAGACATAGCCATCTTGAGAAAGGAAAACAAAGTAGGAGGAACCACAATACTGGATATCAAACTATACTGCAAGGGCACTGTAATCAAAACAATCTGGTACTGGCCTAAAAATAGACATATAGATCAATGGAAAAGAACAGAGAGCCCAGAAATAAACCCAGGACTCTGTGATCAATTAATATTTGACACAGGGGGAAGGAACATAAAATAGAATGCAAATAGCCTCTTCAACAAGTGGTGTTGGGATAATTGGACAGTGACATGCAAAAAATAAAACTAGACCACCAATTTACATCACACACCAGAATAAACTCAAGGTTGATGAAGGACTTAAACATAAGTGACACCATAAAAGTCCTAGAGGAAAAAATAGGAAAAAAAATTTTCAGATATTCTACACAGAAATATTTTCACTCATACTTCTCCAAGGGCAAAAGAAATAAAGGAACAAATCAACAAATGGGACTATATCAAACTGAAAAGTTTCTGTTCAGCTAAAGAAAACATCATCAAAAGGAAAAAGGAACCAACTATATGGGAAAGCATATTTGCCAATGATAACTCAGGCAAGGGTTTGATATTCAAAATACATAAAGAACTTATGCAGCTCAACACCAGGGAGACAAACAGCCCAATTAAAACATGGGCAAAGAACCTGAACAGATATTTCTCTAAGGAGGACATACAAAGGACCCAAAGGCATAAGAAAGAATGCTTAATATCATTAGCCGTCAGAGAGATGCAAATTAAAACCATAATTAGATCCCACCTCACGCCTGTCAGAATGACCATCATCAACAAATCAGCAAGCAACAAGTGCTAGTGAGGATGTGGAGAAAAGGGAACTCTGGTGCATGCCTACTGGTGCAGCCACTATGGAAACCAATATGAAATTTCCTCAAAAAACAAAGTGGAACTGTCTTTTGTCTCAGTGATTCCACTGTTAGGATTATACCCGAAGAACTCTGAAACACCAATTTAGAAGAATCTATGTACCCCTATGTTCATAGCAGCACTATTTACAATAGTGAAGTGCTGGAAGCAGCCTATATACCCATCAGTGGATGAATAGATAAAAGAAAAAAGTGTTACTTTTTATATGATGGAAAACTACACAGCAGAAAGAATGAAGGAACACCTACATTTTGTGACAACATGGACAGAACTGGAGAGTATTATGCTTACTGAAATAAGACAGTCAGTGAAAGACAAATACCATATGATTTCACCTAATACAGGAGACTAGTGAACAATGCAAACAAACAAGCAAAACAGAACCAGAGACATTAATACAAGGAACAGACCTTCAGTGTGCAGAGGGTGGGGGAAGAAAGAGGCAAAGATGGGGAACAGTTTAGTCAAGGAAGTAGTATAAATGACCCATGGACATGGACAACATGTAGGATTAACTGTGGGAGAAGGGATAGGGAAGGTGGGGCAGGAGAGAACATTTGGCGAAAAATGGGATAAATGTAACACAACAGCAATAAATTATTTTAAAAAAAGCATTTATAAAACTAAACACCAAAAAAGAAACAACCCAATTAAGAAATGGTCAAAGGGTCTGAGTAGAAACTTTTCCAAAGAGTACATACAGATGGCCAATAGACATATGGAAAGATGCTCAATGTCACTAATCATCAGACAAATGCTAATTAAAATCACCATAAGCTATCACCTCACATTTGTCAGAATGGCTATTATCAATAAATCATCAAGCAATAAGTGCTGGCAAGGATGCTGAGAAAGTAGGGAGCTTTTTTCACTATGGGTAGGAATGCAGATTGCTGCAGCTGCTGTGGAAAACAGTGTGGAGTTACCTCAAAAAAATTAAAAATGGAATTGCCTTTTGACCCCAGTGACTCCTGATAATTTATCTGAAGGATCCTGAAACACCAAGTGAGAAACAACACATGCATCTCTTTGTTCATTGAAGTGTTATTTATAATAGTCAATATTTGGAAGCAGCCAGTGCCTGTTTGTTGATGAGCAGATAAAATAGCTATTTACACAATAGAATATTACTCAGCTATAAAAAAAATAACTTTACCCTTATGATAGCAATGGATGGGCCTGCACAGCATTATACTAGGTGAAATAAGCCAGTCAGAGAAAGACAAATAAATACCTTTGATTTTACTCATATGGAGAATCTAATGAACAAACTGCGCACACTAGTTAGAGACAGAGTCATAAATAGAGAGGAACATGACAGCTTTGGGGAAGGAGATTTAGTGGTGATGGGATAGTGCAAAAAAGAGAAAAGGCTCATGGACACAAACAACAGTATCATGATTGCCAGGGGAGAGGAGTGGATGGAGGTGGAAGAGAATATATGGGTAACAAATAGTAATGGAAAAACTACAATAAAAATAAACAATTTTAAAAGTTATAGGACTGGCTCTGGCTGGTAGCACAGTGGATAAGGTGCCAGCCTGTAAACCCAAAGGTCGCTGGTTCGATTCCCCAGCCAGGGCACATAACCAGATTGCAAGCCGGGTCTCCAGCCAGCTCTGTGGTTGGAGGCAGGTGAAAGGCAACCATACATTGCTTAAAAGAGAGAGAGAGAGAGAGAGAGACAGAGAGAGAGAGAGAGAGAGAGAGAAAGTTATAGGACTAATTTAAAATCTGATTGCCTATTTTTGCTTCATGCATTTGATTCAATAATTCTTGATTTTTGCAGACCTCTGGTAAAGATGGTGATATAGGCAGACATGGCTTGCCTCCTTGCACAACCACATCAAAATTACAAATAAAATATAGAACAACCATCTCTCAGAACCATCAGTAATAGAGCTGAATAGAAATCTGACAACCATGGAATTAAAGAAACCACACCCATGTGTACTGGTAGGAGGGGAAATTATAAGGAATAATATGGTCTAACTACAATATGTGGTGAATAATTTGGGAGAGATATCTAAGGAGCAAGAAGTCCCAGCCCCACACCAGGCTCCCCAGCCCTGGGTTCCAGTGCCTGGAAGATAAGTCCCCACAATTTCTAGCTAGAAAAACAGGTGGAGATTGAGTTGGTGGAAGAAACTTCTGGAGTCCCAAGAATTCCTCATAAAAAACCTGCACATGGACTTATTCATACTCATTCCCTCTGAATCCAGCACTGGGTTAACAGTTTGAAAGGCATCGATTATATACAGAGAGAAACTGAAGTGTCTGGCATCAAAGTGGACAGAAGCCATCATCCCTTTTCTGAAACCTCCTTCCACAGAGCCACAGAGCTGGCAGGCTTCTGCCATATGTGGGACTCCACCAACTGGCTAACACTGTTTTCCCTGCTCTGGGGATCCCCAGAGACTCTGACCTACCCATTTTATGAGCCCACCCAAGCTGCCTTTCCATATTCATGACTGGTCTTGGCTCATGCTTCATGCTTCTCTCAAAAAAGCAACATCTGGCCTTGGTGAGTCCTCTCCCCCAGCCCCTCTAGCTCAGTGATCCGAGGCCCAGCACTAGCACCGATCAGTCTAGATTCACAGTTTGGCTTCATGTGCGAACCTCCAAGCCCAGCACATGTAGCAGCCATCTCAGATTTCTTTACCACTCGGGGAAAACACAGATGGGAGCTGACCTTGGCCTGCATCACCCAGGAAACCCCAGAGCCTAGACACCCAGTGGATATCTATAGACCACCCTGGAGCACTACCACCCTATCCCTGAATAGCTGACCCTCCACATAAGGCAGATGTTACTGGTTATTGGTCACAACCAGTCCTTGCAGCTGATTGGCCTGGGTAAATTCCTTCCACTGACCTGCCAAGAGCAATCAAAGCTCAACTATAAGAGACAGGTGTACTTAGGCCACACAAAGGGTGCACCTTGAGTACCTATCTTGGGTGATAGGGTAGTCTATCCTATCCTACTACATTAGGCCACACTATCAAGACATGGAGTCAAAGTGGCTCTATCAATACATAGGAACAAACACAGGGAGGCTACCAAATCAAAGAGAGAAAGAAATGTGACCCAAATGAAGAACAGATCAAAACTCCAGGAAAATAACTAAAAAGATAGAGATAAGCAAACGATCAGATTCAGAGTTCAAAACACTGGTTAGCTCTGGCTAGTGTGGCTCAGTGGCTCAGTGGATTGAGTGCCTGCCTGTGAACCAAAGAATTGTCAATTTGATTTCCAGTCAGGGCACAGGAACTGGATTGCATGCCAGGTCCCCAGCTGGGAATGTGTGAGAGGCAACCATTGATGTTTATCTCCCTCCTTTCTCTCTCTAAAAATAAATAAATGAAATATATTTTAAAGACACACTGGATATAAGATTGCTCAGGGGACTTAGTGAGGACCTCAACAGCATTTAAAAAAAGAAAAGAAAAAAGATCCAGTCAGAAATGAAGGATACACTAATTGAAATAAAGAAAAATTAGAGGGAAATAACAGTAGAGTGGATGAAGCTGAGAATCAAATCAATAACTTATAACATAAGGAAGAAAAATACATCCAATCAGTACAAAAAGAAGAAAGAATATTTAAAAAAATGAGCATAGTGTAAGCAGCCTTTAGGACAACTTCAAGCAGTCCAATATTCCCATCATAGGGGTGCCAGATGGAAAAGAGAAAAAGCAAGAAATTGGAAATCTATTTTAAAAAATAATGAAAGAAAACTTCCCTAATTTGGTGAAGGAACTAGCCATGCAAGTCCAAGAAGCATAGAGTTTCAAACAAGATAATACAAAGAGACCCACTTCAAGATACATCATAATTAAAATGCCAAAGGTTAAAGATAAAGAGAGAATCTTAGAAGCAGCAAGAGGAAAGCAGTTAGTTACCTACAGAGGAATTCCCATAAGACTGTCAGTTGATTTCTCAAAAGAAAATTTACAGGCAAGAAATATCCAAAGTGATGAAAAGCAAAGGCCCACAACCAAGATTACTTTATCCACCAAAGCTATCATTTAGAATCAAAAGACAGATAAAGAGTTTCCCAGATACGAGAAACTAAAGGAGTTCATCACACCAGACCATATTTATAGGAAATGTTAAAGGAACTTAAGAAAAAGAAGATCAAAACTATGACAATAAAATGGCAATAAATACATGTCTATTAACAATTGAATCTGAAAATTTGTACTGGAGGCAGAGAAAAGATGACAACAGAGTAGAGACCTAGAAAGATGGTGACAGTAGAGGGCAGTGCTGACAGTGATCTCAAGTGCCAGAGAAGCTGGAGGATAGAGGAGGGAGCACAAGACATATGCAGGTCCCTCAAAATTAGAGGGGTAAGCATCTGGACTCGCAGGTGCACAGCCCAGAGGCTACAGAGACCTACAGGAGAGCAGGTGAGATAGTACGGAACCAGCTGGCCAGTGGGCCGAGGTTGGCTCTGGGCAGTGGCAGCTCTGCCCAGAAGGGTGGCTCTGACTGGAGACAGCTTCAGGCTCCCTGGTGAATAGAAATTTGAGCAGTGAAGTGTGGACAGTGAGTACAAGCTCTGGAAGGATTGAGCAATTGAATTCCTACAGGGGAGGGACTATGTGAGAGCTGGGCTCTGAAGGCTGAGAGAGAGGAAGCACCTTCTGGGGCCAGAGGCAGGGGAGAGACCTGCTGGGAGCAGGAGCAGGGGAGTGGGGAGGTGCACTGGCCAGGGCAGCGAGAAGGCCTAAAATTGTGCTGCTGTGCCACCTGGGGAGAGGACAGCACAGAGCCAAATCTAGAAGGGAGGCTGAACCTCGCGCACCCACACCAATGCACAGGGTCCCACAAAAACTCAAAACTATGCACCAGAAACTTGCTGCTGGTTCAACTGGCCTGCCCATTGCAGGCAACAAAAACCTCCTTGGAGTAAGTCAAAGCAGACCAATCTAAGAAGCAGAAACAAACAAGAGCCACCTAAAGTGGGGAGACAAAGAAATAAACCCTCAGCAAATGGAAAGGAGGAGTCCCTAGGAAGAGTGCAAAATGAAATAGAGGCAAGCACCCTATCAGATATGGAATTCAAAATAATGATGATAGAGAAGCTTAATGAGCACTCTAAGTTCAAAGAAAACTACAAACAACTCCAGGGGAACTACAAAGAACTCCAGGAAAGCTACAAGGAACTTACTGAGAACTATACCAGCATTTTAAAGGACATAGAAACCATCAATAAGAGGCAGGAGGAAATGAAGAATACCATTTCTGAATGAAGAACACAGTAGAAGGAATCAAAAGCAGGCTAGAGAAAGCAGAGGATCAGATCATCGAGCTGGAGGTCAATGTAGGAAAAAATTCCCAGGCAGTGCAACAAAATGAAAAAAGACTGAAAAAGAATAAAGAGGTTTTAAGAGAGCTGCAGGACAACATGAAATGTAATAACAACACCCGTATCATAGGGATACCAGAAAAAGAGGAGGAGCAAGGGATAGAAAACCTGTTTGAAAAAGCAACGACAGAAAACTTCCCTAACTTGAAGAGAGAAAAGGTCATGCAAGCTCAGGAAGCACAGAGGGCCCGGACCCAAGGAAGATGAACCCAAAAAGTCCCATTCCAAGACATCATCATGAAAATAGCAAATTTCAAAGACAAGGAGAGAATTCTAAAAGCAGCAAGAGAAAAATAGCCAATAACATACAAGAGGGCTCCCATAAGGTTATCAGCCAATTCTCAACAGAAACACAACAAGCTAGAAGGGAATGGCAAAAAATATTTCAAGCAATGAAAAACAAAGGCCTGTAATCAAGAATACTCAGCAAGGCTGTCATTCAAAATGGAAGGTGAAATATGGAGTTTCCCAGACAAAAGAAGTCTGAAAGAACACATCTCCACCAAATCAGCATTGCAGGAAAATGCTAAAGGGTCTGCTTTAAGAAAATGAAGAAACAGAGAGACAGACAGAAACATAGATACAAAGGTAAATGGATAAAATGCACCAATCAAAAGACACAGTGAAGCTGAATGGATTAGAGCCAACTTTAACTTATGAATGCTTTAAAGTGGTCTTGTTATAAATAGATTTTACTAAATAAGGTACAATTTTGTATATTATTTGTATCTGCATTATTTGCAGGTTAAGTTTTCTTAGATTGGAATCATTTCACAATACGGGAAAATCAGATTACTTGCAATAACTCAGAAAAATTGAATGTAGTTAAGGAAGAAGAAAAAAGTAAGAAAATGTTAATGTGTATTACATGGAAGACATGCTATCTTCCTTATTCACTGTTATAAAATATGTGCTTATTTGTGGGTGTATAATATATAGATTTTTTTAGCAATTTATGTTTTAAATAGCAACCAACTGGTCATGGGTGTGTTGTGAAATCAGTCAATCATTAGGTTAGAAAAGTTGCTGAGAATAAAGACCAATTTGGATGGAATTTGCAAATTACTAAACCATATGATTTGTGTACATAGACAATATAAATTCTCATATTAGCATGTATATTAGATGAGATTCCTTTCAAGTAAGTCATGGAAATATACATTTCCAGTTATGAAGGCCCCCCAAACTAAGGATGCCTGGGAAAAGGAATTAATGCTATAGTAAACTTTATTACTGAAATGTGAACATACCTAATCTCTACCTCAACAGACTCTTAAATAGTTCAGGGGTTAGTTTATGACCACATAGGAAGTCAACCACAAGTTCAAAAAATAGCTAGAATACTATTCTACAAAATTATTTAAATCCTAGGGCTTTTTATTTTTTAACCTCAATTTAGTAAACATAATAATTTCTACTCTGGGGACTGGCTGAGTACTGCAAGTGCCATTATTTCTGAAGGCTTCCACTTGTAAAACATATGAAGAGGAAAAAAAAGAGGGTATTGAAAGAAGTAAGACCTGTGCACAGCCTAAATAAATAAATAAATAAATACGCTATTTAAGAGGGGAAACTCCAAAAAGAATTAGTTGTAGTTCCAGTAGCTTAAAATAAAGTTGACTTGTATTATGGGAATGGGGAGGATCTGACTCAAAAACCAAATTCATTTGTTACTACAGGTTTGGCAAAGTCTCTAGGAAAACTCATAAAAGTGAGTTCTGCAATATACCATTTCTGTGACATATTTCACAAAAATAGCATTCCAGAGTAAAAGAAGTATTAAAGAAGAGAAAACTTTGCTTAATTTTGCTACAATATATCTAAAATGCTATTATTTAACATGTAATAATTATGTAAGTTATTGGCATATTTTAAATATTTTGTATTAACTCTCCAAAATCCAGTATGTACTTTAAATCTGTGTAAAAATATGTTTGGTGTAAATGTATTTGCATGTGTTTGGTAATATTGCAATTCATATTACTTAAAAGAGTAATTCTTTAAACAAATGAATTCACGTAGGCATTTTGGAATAATGAAAAGTAAACTTTGTATTAATATGATTTGAGAAGCTTACAGAAGGCAGTAATTAAATGGTGAATTGTTTGGAGCGAAAGGACAAAAAAAAGTACACATTGATGATTATAGAATAGAAAGGGGGATGTTAAGAAGAACAAAGGAAATAGAAAAGCCAAAGAACTTATATTCATGACTCATGGACACGAAATATGGGGAGCATTGCTGGAGGAAATGGGGTACTGGGTGGAGAGGGGTAAAGGGGGGAAATTGGGACAACTGTAATAGCAAAATAAATAAACTGTATTTTAAAAAATAAACAAAAAATTCTCCCCAAAGAGCTGGAAGGGGATGAGTAGTCTTCAGCAACAGTCTGTGCTTCGGACCCCTTGGGGAGCCAGGCCGTCATTGCAGAGGCGGCAGTGAAAACCTCCTCAAAGAGCTGGAAAGCTTGCAGGCCTAGCCATCACTGGCGAAAGACCTGCAGGGACCCCAGGGAGCCAGGTGCTCTTCGCAGACAGGGACTATCTCCTCAAAGAGCTGGAAGGGGAGAGCTAGCCAATATAGGAGCAACCGAAGTTGCAGGCCACCCCCTCTTGAAGCCAGGTACCCATTGAAGGCAGAAAACCCCTCCAGGAGCTGGAGGGGTAGAAGTAGCCATCCACATCACATAAGCACCCTGAAGTTCTTCATGAAGAACCAGTGAGAGAAGGCAGAGCCCCAAAACAATGGCAGTGCAGAAACCCAGCTAGGCTACTGGAGGCTCAGCCTACTGAGCAGGTGGCACTCGAAATCAGCCCTGACTGTGACAGCCATAGGCCCTGCCACTCCAAAACTACACATCCTGACTGTAGACTGCAGAGACTTGATCTAGAATGGATCGCTGCTAATCTCAAGCACCAGAGTTACACTGAGAGCTACAAGAACTATTAATCCCTAACATATCCTTTTCAAAAGTTACTTCCACCCCTTACAATTAGTGCATTTTAAGTAAATACTGTTTATACCATAGTGTAACCCAATTCCCGTATTTTTACTCCTCTTTATCTCAACCCACCTAACTACCCAAAACCCTCCTCCTACTCTTGTTTTAAAGTCTACTCACTCTTCTGCTACATTCCCAGTTCTCAATCTAAGTATTCCTCTCCTCCCCAGCTGCTTAAAATCCCCTGTGTGTGTGTGTGTGTGTGTGTGTGTGTGTGCATGCATGCATGCTCTACTAGGGACTAAACATTCTTCTTTTCTGCTAAAAGCACATGGATCCTGGCTCCACCTTGACCAATCAGTGCTCATTAAGGGTGGACAGGGAGGTAGGTGCAGCAAATACATATATAGGCTTATACTGTTCACTTGCACTTCAGGCATTCTGATTTCACTCCTCCCCACTTCTATATAAGAGATAAGTTGGCTTTCTCTCTCTCATTTCCACTATCTTTGCTACTCCTTTGCACCCTTCAAAATCATCTATACTTTAGTCAACTTAATCATTTTTCCCCTCTTATAACAGTCTTATTATATCTACATCCCGATTAAGATTGGCTCAGTTGCAGTTGAGGGTGTTATTAAAAGTGGGGGTGGCCTTGGGAGGTATGGGTATATAGCTAGGTTCATAGCAAGTTGAAAGAGGAATTAAAGGAGAAAGATACTTTTAAAGGTGTGGTTATTTTGCTCGGACTGGTGGTTCTGCTTTAGGAGCAGCTAAAAGCTGCTCCTATGAGATGGGAAAGAAGGAGTGTCTTTCAATCAGCCAACAGGAGGGAAAGGAGCAACACATACAAAAACTTTGAAATACAGCCAGACAGCATAAGTTAACAACATAAAGGCCACCCCAAGAGCAACAAGTGGAGGAAATCTAAGAGACTGCAACACTGAACTCCACAAATCTCCTAACACACAAGGGTGCTCCAGAAAGGCAAGAAATGAAAGCAGATTAATCCAAGACAAAAACAAGCAACAACAGACACCCAAAATGGGGGAAAAAAGATTCAGGCCATCACCAAAAGAAAAGGTGGAATCCCCAGGAAGATAACTAAATGAAACAGAGGCAAAGTAACTATCAGATAAGAAATTCAAAATAATGATGATAGAGAAGCTCAATGGGCTCAGTCAGCTCAAAGACAACTATAAACAATTCCAGGGGAACTACAAGGAACTCCAGGGAAGCTACAAGGAACTTGCTGAGAGCTACACCAGCATTGAAAAGGACTTAGAAACTATCAGTAAGAGCCAGGAGGAAACGAAGAATACCATTTCTGAATTGAAGAACACAGTAGAAGGAATCAACAGTAGGCTAGAAGAAGCAGAGGATCAGAGGAGCAAGCTGGAAGACAATGTAGAAAAATATTCCAATACAGTGCAAGAAAATGAAATTAGAATGAAGAGGTTTTAAGAGAGCTGCAGGGCAACATGAAACACAATAATATCTGTATCATAGGGATACGAGAAGGAGAAGAGAAACAAGGAATGGAAAACGTGTTCAAAAAAATAATGATAGAAAATTTCCCTAACATCATGAGTGAAAATGTTACTCAAGTTCAGGAAGCAAAGAGGGTCCCAATGAAGATAATCCAAACAGACCCACTTAAAGACATATTATAATTAAAATGACAAATTTCAAAGACAAAGGGAGAATCCTAAAAACATCAAGAGAGAAACAGCAAATAACATATAAGGGGGTGCAGATAAGGTTATCAAATGATTCTTCAACAGAAAAAATACCAGCAAGAAGGGAATGGCAAAAAATATTCCAAATAATGGGAAACAAAGGCCTGCAACCAAGTATACTCTAGCCAGTAAGGCTCTCATTCAAAATGGAAGAAGAAATAAGGAGTTTCCCAGACAAAAGAAGACTAAAAGAAAACATCTCTACCAAACCAGCATTGCAATAAATTCTAAAGTGTCTGCTTTAAAAACAAATGAAAAAACAGAGAGGGACAGAGAGGAACACAGGTACTAGGTGGGAAAATGGCAATGAATAACTATCAATCAATAATAATCTTAAATGTAAATGGATTAAATGTGCCAATCAAAAGACATAGGGTAGCTGAATGGATAAGAAAACATGACCCACATATATGTTGTCTTCAAGAGAACCACCTCAGAACAAAAGATTGACACAGATTGAAAGTGAAGGAATGAAAAAACACTTGTCAACAAAATGGACATGAAAAAAGGGCTGGAGTAACAATACCTATTTCAGACAAAACAGATTTTACAATGAGGACCATAAAAAGAGACAAAGAAGGACATTTCGTAATACTAAAGTGAACAATCCATCAAGAAGAAATAGCTCTGGTAAACATATATGCACCCAACAGAGGAGCACCCAAATATATAAGGAAAATCTTGGAGGACTTCAAGAAGGATATAGACAACAACACATTAATAGTATGGGATTTTAAAACCACGCTAACAACAATGGATAGATCTTCCGAACAAAAAATCACCAAGGTTGCTGTAGCATTGAACAACACTGGAGGGAAATGGACCTAACTGATATACACAGAAAAATACACACTCTTTTCAAATGCACATGGAACATTTTGAAGATAGACAACATGGTAGGTCACAAGACAAGCCTCCACAAATACAGAAAAATTGAAATCATACCAAGCATCTTCTCACATCACAATGGCTTGAAACTAGAAACCAATCTCAAGGGAAAAAAACAAAATATTCTAACTCATGGAGACTGAACAACAAGCTTTTGGGTAATGAATGGGTTAACAATGAGATCAAAGATGAAATCAAAAAGTTTCTGGGAATAAATGACAATAAATACACAACAGTCCAAAACCTATGTGACACAGCAAAGGCAGTCCTCAGAGGGAAATACATAGCAATACAGGCCTACCTAAAGAGGATAGAAGAAGCTTATACAAACACCCTAACCATAAAGCTGTGAGAACTAGAGGAGCAATAACAAACAAAGCCCAGAGCAAGTAAAAGGAAGAAAATCATCAAGATCAGAGCAGAACTAAATAACTTAGAGACTCAAACTATGATTCAAAGAATCAACAAGTCCAGGAGCTGGTTCTTTAAAAAATAAGCAAAATTGACAAGCCTTTATCCAGACTCATCAAGAAAAAGAGAAAGAGGACCTAAATAAACAGAATCAGAAACAACAGAGGAGAAATCACAACTGATACTTCAGAAATACAAAAGACTGTAAGAAATTATTACAAACAATGATATGACAAGAAATATGACAACGTGGATGAAATGGACACATTTTTGGAAATGTATTATGTACCAAAACTGAACCCAGAAGAGGCAGAAAGCCTGAATAGGCCAATAACAACTACTGGAATTGAAGAAGTCATCCAAAATTTCCCAAAGCACAAGAGTCCCACACCAGATGGATACACAGGTGAATTTTAACAAACATTTAATGAAGAACTAACTCCTATCCTTCTCAACTTATACCAAAAAATACATAAAGAGGGAAGAGTCCCAAAATCTTTCTATGAGGCCAATATTATTCTAATCCCAAAAGCAGGTCAACGCACAACTAATAAAGAAAATCATAGGCTAATATCACTGATGAACATACATGCTAAGATTCTCAACAAAATATTGGCCAATTGGATTCAGCAGTACATTACAAAGATCATATACCATGACCAAGTGGGTTTCATCCCAGGGATGCAAGGATGGTACAACACTCATAAATCAATAAATGTAATACACCACATTAACAAATTGAAAGACAAAAACCATATGATCATATCAATAGATGCTGAAAAAGCATTTGATAAAGTACAGCAGCCAGTTATGATAAAAACCCTTAGCAAAATGGGAATAGAGAGAGCATACCTCAACATAATAAAGGCCATATATGAGAAACCTGAAGCCAACATTATACTCAATGGACAAAAGCTAAAAGTTTTCCTCCTAAGATGAGGAACAGGACAAGGCTGTCCACTTTCTTCACTTCTGTTCAACATCATCTTGGAAGTTCTAGCTATAGCCATCAGAGAAGAAAAAGGAATCAAAGGTATCCAAATTGGAAAGGAGGAAGTCAAACTGTCATTATTTGCAGATGGTATGATAGTGTGCATACAAAACCCGATAGGTTCCAACAAAAAATTACTTGATCTAATAAACAACTTTAGCAAAATAGCTGGATATAAAGTCAATATCCAGAAATCAAAAGCATTTTTGTATACCAATGTTGAAACATCAGAAATAGAAGTGAGAAAACAAATCCCATTTACCATAGGAACAAGAAAGATAAAGTACCTAGGAATAAATTTAATTAAGGAAGTAGAAGACCTATACTCAGAAAACTACAGAACAATGAAAAAAGAAATCAAGGAAGATACAAATAAATGGAAGCATATACCATGTTCATGGATGAGAAGTATTAACATATTTAAAATGTCCATACTATCAAAGCAATCTATAGATTTAATGCAGTCCCAATTAAAATAAAATTGACAGACTTTGCAGAAATAGAAAAAATACTTCAAAAATTTATATAGAGTCAAAAGTGCCCATGAATAGCCACAGCAATCTTGAGAAAGAAGAACAAGGTGGGAAGAATCACAATACTGGACTTCAAACAATACTACAAAGCTACTGTCATCAAAACTGTCAGGCATTGGCATAAGAGTAGACATATAGATCAATGGAACAGAATAGAGAGCCCAGAAATAAACCCAGCACTCTATGGTCAAATAATATTCGACAAAGGGGGAAGGAACATAAAATGGAGTGAAAACAGTCTCTTCAACAAGCTGTGTTGGGAGAACCAAAAAGCAACATGCAAAAAGATAAAACTAGACCACCAACTTACATCATACACCAGAATAAACTCAAGATGGATAGAGGATTTAAACATAAGCAGTGCCACCATAATGGTCCTGGAGAAAAATATACACAGTAACTTGGATATCCTATGCCAAAATATGTTTATTGATACTTCACCTAGGGCAAAGGAAATAATAGAACAAATCAACAAATGGAACTATATCAAATTGAAAAGTTTCTGTTCAGCTAAAGAAAACACCAGCAAAATTCAAATTGAAACAACTGTATGGGAAAACATAATTGCCAATGATACCTCAGATAAGGGTTTGAGCTCCAATATATATAAAGAACTAATGTGACTCAACACCAGGGAGACAGACAGCCCAATTAAAAAATGGGCAAAGGACCTGAACAGACAACTCACTGAGGAAGATATACAAAGGGCCCAGAGGCATATGAAAGAATGCCCAACATCACTAGCCATCAGAGAGATGCAAATTAAAACCACAATAAGACACCACCTCATACCTGTCAAAATGGCAACCATCAACAAGTCAATAAACGAGGCGAGGATATGTGGCAAAGGGAACCCTGGTGCACTGTTGGTGGGAATGCAGGCTGGTGCAGCCACTATGAAAAACAGTATGGACTTTCCTTAAAAAACTAAAATGCCGGCCTGCGAACCCAAAGGTAACAGGTTCGATTCCCCAGCCAGGGCACATAACCAGGTTGCAAGCCAGGTCTCCAGTCAGATCTATGGCTGGAGGCAGGTGAAAAGCAATCATACATTGATGTCTCTCTCCCTTCCCTTTTTCTAAAAATAATGAAATAAAATCTTTAAAAAAAAAACCCTAAAAATGGAACTGCCTTTTGATCCAGCAATTCCAGTACTAGGAATATACCCAAAGAATCCTGAAACACCAATTCAGAAGAACCTATGTACCCCTATGTTCATAGCAGCACTATTTACAATAGCCAAATGCTGGAAATAGCCTAAGTGCCCATCAGTGGATGATTGGATAAAAAAAACTTTGGTACATTTACACAATGGAATACTATATAGCAGAAAGAAAGAAGGAACTCCTAACCTTTGCAACAACATGGATGGAACTAGAAATTATTATGCTCAGTGAAATAAGCCAGTCAGTGAAGGACAAATACCATATGATCTCACCCATTACAGGATAATAGTGAACAAAAGAAACAAGAAAAACATAACCCGATACATGAATACAGTGAATAGGTCTTCAGTGGACAGGAGGAAGGGGGTTGGGGGAGGGGGGAGGAAGAGTTAAAGAAGTGACGCAGTGTAGACAACAAACTAGTATGGAAGAACTGCTGACATGGACAACATATGGGACTGACTTTGGTTGGGGGTGGGTGGGTGGGAAAGAAGACTAAGGCGAGCAAAATGGGGATGGATGTAATACAACAACAACAAACTTAAATTTAAACATAAATAAATAAATTGGATTTTAGCAAAATGCCAAAAAAAAAAATTTAAGAGATTTTAAGAGATCAATAAATATTTTAATTTTAAGATGAGTTCCGGATGGTGACAGAGTAGAGAGCAGTGCTGATGGTATTCTCGAGTACCAAAGCAGGTAGAGGACAAGATAGGGAGCGTGAGATGTCTTCAGGACCCTAGGAATTGGAGCGGGCACATCTGGACACAGGGGAGCACAGCCTAGAGGCAGAGGAGGCCAGCAGGACAGTAGGTGAGGCATTCCCGACCAACCGGCCAGCGGGCCGAGGTCGGCTCTGGGCAGGGGCGGCTTTGCCCAGAGGGGCGCGTCTGACTGAGGCCAGCTCTGGGCTCCATGGCAACTGGTAGTCTCAACAGTGAAGTGCAGGCAGCGAGGGCAAACGCAGTAGGGAACACGGAATTGAACTCTTGCAGGGGAGGGACTGTGTGAGAGACTCACTCCGGCAACAGGGAGAGGAGGCTCCTCGCTGGGCTAGAGGTGGAGGAGAAGAGTCCTGCAGGAAGCCGGAGCAGGGGTGCAGAGAAGTGCACCAGCCAGGGTGGCAAGGGCCGAAAAAGGTGCTGCTGGGCCACCAGGGAAACAGCAGCTAGAAGCCCCTGCAAGGGGGAAGGCCCAGCCCTGCACAACCACACAGGCCCCCAGGCACCGCAGAAACTCCAAACCGCAAGCCAGCAAGCCAGGAACTCGTACCGGGTGCAACTGACCCACCATTGCCGGAGACAAAGGCTGCGCAGCCCATGCCTAGGAGGGGCTCATCACAGAGGCCAGGTAAAGGACTCCTCAGAGAGCTGGTTGGATTGGAGGAGTGGTGCCCGCCCCGGAAGGGCTGGGCAGTGTAGGTGACCCCCGACAGTGTTGATGGACAGGGGCGGCCTCCTCCCGGAACTGTGGAGGCGGGGCCTGTCTTCACAGGGACCAGCAAAGTTGCGGGCTGCCCTGCAGGGGTGCTGTGTGCTCATCACGGGCAGGAACCTCCACCAGGAGTGGAAGGGGGCACCCTGCGGGCTCCAGAATCCCGGCAGCCCTAAAACCCAGCCAGGCTGCAGAAGGCCCAGCCTACCTGGGGGCAGACACTCAGAATCAGCCCTGAATGTGACAATCAGAGGCCCTGCCACACGCCAAGACCGGCTAGAATATAGACTATAGACTGTAAAGTCCTGACCAAGAAAAAGAGGCAGCATCAGGAAAGGGATTGCTGCTAATCTCAAGCACCTGAGTTATACCAAGAGCAATATGAACTATTAATCCCCAACATATCCTTTGCAAAAGTTACTTCTCACATATTCTTAATCCCCCCATACCTCAATCCCCCTAAATACCCAAGACCTTCCCCCTACTCTCAAATTAAAGTCTACTTACTATGTGGCTACAACGCATTCCCAGTCCTCAATCTAAGTATTCCTCCCTTCCCCAGCCACCTAAACCCTTTCTTTATTCTTTCCTTCCTTCCTCTTTATTTATTTATTTCTTATTTTTTTATTTTTTCTTTTCCTTTTCTTCCTGGTAAAGCCCACAGGTTCTGGCTCCGCCTGGACCAATCAAAATCATAAAGGGGGAACAGACTCCAAAAACCTTCCTTTATTAATATAGATTTCTCTTTGTCTTGTGACTTTCTCTCCCTTTTATTATTATTATTTTTTATTCTTTCTTTCTTTCTCCTTTCTTTTCTCCCTGATAAAACCCACTGGTCCTGGCTCCACCTGGACCAAACAGAGACCATAAAGGGTGAACAGACACCTATACCCTTTCTTTATTAATATTGATTTCTCTTTTTTCTTTTCATTTTTTAATTTTATTTCATTATTTTTAGAAAGAGGGAAAGGGAGAGACGCAGAGAGGCAGAGAGACATCAATGTATGGTTGCGTTTTACCTGCCTCCAGCCACAGACCTGACTGGAGACCTGGTTTGCAACCTGGTTATGTGCCCTGACCGGGGAATCAAACCTGCGACCTTTAGGTTTGCAGACCAGCACATTAACCACTGTGCTATGAGCCAGGGCTTCATTTCTCTTTCTCTTGTGACTTTCTCCCTTTTTTCCTTTCCTTTTTTTTTTTTTTTTTTTTTTCCTCTGCTAAAAGCCCTCAGGTCCAGGCTCCATCTGGACCACTCAGGGATTATTAAGGGTGAACAGCCATCTAAACCTTTTCTTCTTCTTCTTATTATCATTGTTATTTCTTTTTTCCTTTTGCATTTTTTTTTCTGTTTTGTTTTGTTTGGTTTGGTTTGTTTTTTTCTGTTTTTAGTTTTTGTTTGTTTGTTTTTGTTTTTGTTTCTGCTAAAAGCCCACAGGCCCAGAATACAAGCAGACAGCCCAAATAAAGGACACACCAAGAAGAGCAAGTGGAGAAAATCTGGGAAACGGCAATATTGAACTCCACAAATCTCCTATCACAGAAGGGTGCTCAACTAAGGCAAGGGAGCCAAAGCAGCTTAACCCAAGGAAAGAACAAAAATAAATAAATAAATAAAGAGCAAGCAAGAACAGACACCCAAAATGGGGGAAAAAAGAATCAGTCCATCACCAAAAGGAAAAGAAGAATCCCCAGAAAGAACACAAACTGAAACAGAGGCACCTGGAATATCAGATAAGGAATTCAAAAGAATGATGATAGAGAAGCTCAGTGAGCTCAGCCACATCAAAGAAAACTGTAAACAACTCCAGGAGAACTACAAAGAACTCCAGGGAAATTACAAAGAACTCCAGGGAAGTTACAAGGAACTTACTGAGAACTACAACAGCATGAAAAAGGACATGGAA